>VZUI01052053.1:0-112542 GCA_013401135.1 Cettia cetti | reverse complement strand
GGGGGGCGGCTCCCGGGGGCGGCGGCGCTCCTGCAGCCAGGCGGGCGGCGGGGGCCGGGATGCGCGGGGAGCGGCGGCGGGCGGCGGCGGTGAGTGCGGGGGAAGCGCCGTCCCGCGAGGTGGGTGAAGCCCTCCCGGTCCGCGAGGATGGAAAGAGGCGGTGGGGCCCCGCGGGGATGGGAAGAGGGTCCCTCTCGGGCACGTAGAGCCTGGGCTGACGCCGGCTCAACTGCTCGCAACCGTGCCCGTTTTTTGGGCTACTTTTAAGGGAGTTTGTGCCGCCACCACCACCCCCATCCGCTCCCCCGCCTCCGGTCCCTTCGCACGTCTGACGGGTGGGGGGGGTGGGGTCCCCTCTTGCCGCCCGGCTCGGCAGGGAACCCGCGACTGAAAGAGACGGGGCTCCCTCCCTATCCCTTTCTTCGCCAGACGCTTCTTCCCCTTTGTCCGGGTACTCCCCCCCGGTTCTGCCGAGTCCCCGCTGGCGAACAAAGCCTCTTCCCCGGGGGCGCCGGGGACATCCGTCCGAGGTCCGAGGAAGCAAGGAAGGCACGGCAGGGCTTGGCTTTGCTTGGTTTGGTTTTCCATCGTAAATAATCTACCTGGTGGAGGGGAAGACGTGGGACAAGGCTCTTTGTCCGCGATCCTTTGTTCGGCTGGTGGCTTATAAAGGCTCCTGCGGCTGTGCGAGGGCTGCCGAGCCCGGCGGGGATGGGTTCCCGGCGCTGAGCCGGCGATGGATGCCGTCTCGGCATCGCTGGAGTTTAGCAACAGGAACCCGGCGTTACGGCGGATCGGCTTACGGGGGTTTGGGCTCCATCTCCCTTGACAGATTCAGAGCTCCTAAGACCCCCTCGCGTAGCCCTGTCAGCAGCCGGGTGGGATTCGGCGGCGCCCGGGGCCCCGCGCTCGGTGGTGAGTTCAGCTTGGAGAGCAGAGCTTTTCTGGGGAACATAGCTGCTGCCCACGAGCAAAGGGAGGAACGGGTTGGCAGCTACGGTCCTCGCTCCTTCTCCTCCTGCCCCAAAGCTGCCTGAGGAATTTACCCGCGTGCAGAAGTGTAAATAGACTGTCTGCGCTTATATAAAGACTAAAGAGATGGGCTTTCTGCTCCTGCCACCGAGTGCTTGCTTGATCTCACACACATGGCTTTTGTCACCAGTTCCTTTTCCCCCAAATGCTCATCTTGTCAACCTGTCATCTTGTCTCTGTGCCTTGACTATGCACGTTCCCAAATCCTGTGTCTGCATCTTCAGGGCATCTGCTGCCAGTCAGAACATGGTGAATATTTCATTTCTGTGCCATACCTTCCCTCTCTTTTGGAGGAAGAGGGACACAAGAGCAGCCTTTTTTGCTAATTTTCGTGTTTAGTGAACTTTTTAGTTTTTGTGTTCTCTGTAGTCTTGTGGATAATGTCCTCAAAAATAAGTTATTAACATGGGAAAGGATCAGAGATGGGAGGAAGTAAGGCATGATAGAATAGAATTGCAAAGGGTGAGACTGGGCTTGCTTTCCCACAGCAGAAGGAAGCAGAGTAGGAAATAAAAGAGATTAAATGATCAGAAGATGGGAGAGTGCCTACCATCAAGTAGTAGCATCCTAGCATTTCTATATAGCTCATTTCACATAGTTCCTTTTCTACACCGGCAATTTATTCTGCTTCCATTTTGACAAATGCTAAATCGACTCATTAATGTGTCTCTTTTTACTGAGGAAATGGAAGTCTTTGCTATCAGCCAGGGCAGGAAGAGTGGTCATTTTTTTCCATTTTTTACTGTCTATGCTTACCAGATACAATTATCAGCCATATCCTTGCAAGTAGTTAAAGGCATCAGTTGACTATTGCTGAGAAGGAACAAAGACCATCATGAAAAATTTGAAGTATTTTGGGTTTAGATAAGAAGTGGAGATTAGGTGAGCTAAAGGTTGTAGATCCATCTTGAGGCTGGAGTTGGATCAGAAGGATTGAAGATGTTTAAATGGGAAGATGTTTTTTGTCTTTTCAACTTGAAGATCCAGAGAAAAGCTGAAGTAATCAGAGTAGGTGTGGGCAAGTGCTGATGATTTTTAATGAAGAGATTAATGCTGTGTTCACTGAACATGTAGTGTATTATTTCCATTTTAATTTGTTAAAATGAATGGTTAATTCTGGTGTGTAGTAACTGCCAGGAAAGCAAACAGTGTTTCCCACTGAATTAAATAAGCAGCTGTAAAACGATGTTCTGGGTGTTTTGAGCAGGTGCTGTTCATTTAGGATTTGTTTTAGACTGGTGGAGCACATCCAAGATGCCACAGAAATCCAAGGGGAGTTTTCCCCTGTAGAAAGAAGATCCTTCAGAGACTACAGTAGAGTGAACTGTGGAAATACAACCCAGTTTGGAGTTTTTTTCTTACTCAGGTCTCGTGCTGGTGGAGTCAGTTTTTAAGTGAACCACTTCATTTAGCATCCTTTATTGTAGTAAATGATGTAAGTGCAGGTGTAGCACCTTTGTCCCTCGCCCAAGGGAGCACAGTCCTGGGTCCTGCTGATAAATGCCTGCCCACATTGGCACAGGCAGACCCATGGCTTGGTGGCACAGCTGCCAGGGCGGGTGCCACTCGAGCTGTCACTGCCACAGCGTGGTTCACCAAGCAAGTGTGATGAGAAGCATTTAGTCTGGGGGCATGCCTGCTGCCCTGAGAGTGCTGGGGAATGAAGAAGCCTTAAAGAGCTAGAGGGGACATTTGGAAATATGGGGCAAACATCCGCAGAAGGAGACAAATTGAGGGGAAATGGACAAGGGAAACAGGAGAGACAGAAGCTGTCAGAGTAAGTGTGCACTGGAGAGAACTGATTAACAGAAGGAAGTGACAGGCACGAAGTAGCAGCAAAAGAAGTCAGCACAGAGGAAAGCAGATCATGGGCAAAGGTTGTCTGAGAGTGGGAAAGTGTAATAGATGGAGGACAAATGGTAAGGACATCTAAGAAAAACAAAAAGTGGGATGAAGCTGTTTTGATGAATTTTTCTATCTGCTTAGATTTTCTGTGCCTTACCTACCTGTTCTCATTGAATTTGTCAGGGATGTCCTAGGTGCAAGTTTGTCACTTGTAGGATGGGAACAGAAAAACTTCTCTTTTAGGTATTTCTGCTATTGTACAGACAGAATTTCTGTTCCTGTATGATATGAATTTGGATGCATAATTGCTTTGCACTCAATCCCCTTCCTGAAATTTTAGATGAAGAAAGTCTGTATTTATTTGCCTTCAGGAGTGAGATTTATATTGGTCTAGAGTATTTAACTGTATCTATTTGTGCACAAATATGTTTGGTTTGGGTTTTCTTAGTCTGCACAGTAAGCAGTCACAGCCCACCAGCAGAGCTTTCTATTTGCCATCTCTGTGTGAAACTTTAAAGTTTCAGTTTGCAAATCTTTTGAGGATACTCAACTATTCAATAGGAAAGGAGTTAATGAAATAGCATCAGAATGATATGAGGGAGCTTGTCACTATTGTCATGAGATGATACAGAAGGTATCTTAACTATCAGAAAGGTGCTGAAATAGAAAAGATGAGTATGACTGGAGTCTGGCTTGTCCTCTGTCAACCCTGTTTTTCTGCATGATGAAAGGAGCTCATTGTTTTAACAGAAATCTCTTCTAGTATGTTTCTACCTGTCCGTGGCTTTTGTTCGAGCAGAAAAGAATTAATTCTGCTTCTTCCTTCAGCTTATCTCAGTGAACTACTCCAGATGAAATGGTGATTAGTTTAACTGTAAGGTGAGGAGGAGGCAGTGATGTCTACTAAAGTAATGCTGTTTGAGTAGGTGACCTAGTATCTTGTCTTGCCAAATGCCTAGGAATTAGTTTAGATTCATTGGAATTAGTGCTTTAACAGTTTCAGTTTCAGGTAAGAGTAGCTGTTATGGCACAAAAGTTATAAAACTTCAACATTTTCCCCAGGATTTTTATTTGTCTCATAGGTCAATGGCATGACCTATGAGTTCGTAGTCACCCAACTGTAGTGTTTACACGGTAGTGAATGTTTTCATTTTTGATGTGCATTTAAAATTGTCAGCTGTCGTGACCTGATTAAAACAATTATGTCCATCTATTGGAAAGAGCAGTTCACAATGCCTGCAACATCAATCCTTATCAAATAGGAGAGAATCATTTTAACAGCAAGACAGAGTAATTAAAAATATCATATTTAAGTGCAATTTTTGGAGTAGTCAGGTGGGTTATTACAGTAAAGTATATGTGGTTTATGAGAGAGATAATGTTACTTAGCATGTTTTCTGTTGCACTGTTTTATTTTTCCTCCTTCTCCAGTATCCAATGTGATAACTTCTCAGAGGAAGAGACAAGCCATAAGAGTGACTTCCTCTGCCACTCCCTTTTCCACATCGGAAACCTGCAGGATTGCAAGGGAGTGACGTAGTCAAGTATGATTCACAGATATTTGATTTTTAATTTATTTAGTGTTGCTGAAGGTGTCAAACTGTGAGTTTTAGGAACCAAAACACTCTGCCTGTAACCAGACCTTATGCTCACTTGCATGCAAGGACCTATGTGTTGCAGGATTTGTATCTTGAAAAGACTGAGCAGATTCCAGGGCTATGCTGGCAAGAAACCAGGTGTAGCTTGGGGTTTAGTGTATTATGTTGTGGGGTAGGAGGAGGAGGAAGTGGAGAAGGATGTTTAGGGCAGCCTTAGGTCACAGCCTTGCTGAGTTGTCCAGTTTTTGGCAGAGATGACTTTGCTGTCTCTTAAGGATGTGTCCATTCATGGGTACAGAATCTCCACCAAGGTGCCTTTCTATGAATGTATTGTTTTAGTATGACAGTGGTCTTGGGGAAAGGTGGATTTCCATGTGTTTTGGAGGTAAACCGTAGATTCCAGTGAGTTTTACTTTGCCATCAGATTGAGCCTGTCAAGACTTTTGTTTGTAAACAGGCAGAGTAAGTCAGGAGTAAAACCAGGTTTGATTTAATCAGGAGTAAGTACATTGTTCTCAGATTATGCAGGACAAAGGTAAATCAGCTTGGTGATGGAACAGTCTGTTTACGCACGTAGGCGTGCTGTACTGTGGGAAAATAAAATCTCCAGACACTGAAGCCATCAGCACTCATTCACCAAATTTTGTTTGGAGTGTGAGAATTCAAGAGACTTTCTTGTTTCCAAAACAGTGTGTGTTTTATTGGAGTAGTTGAAACAGACCGTAATCATTTGAAGATCTTGTTGCAGAACAAATGAAACTCTAATGACATGCAGACGGTGCCAGTGATGGGCTTTTGTCTTCACCCTCCATCAGTTGGGGTTTCATCTTTTTCCAAGAGTGGCAATACACTGCTGTAGGAGTTTCTGAAGAGAAATGTCAGAGATAGTAGAGGTGCCAGGAGCTGTAGGGAGCCACTGTTAATATTCAGTGAGAAACTGAAAATGAAAAAACAATGAAGAGCAGAAAAGCCTTAAAAGATAGATGGCCAAGTTTGAGAGTTTTGTTTAAAACTGTTTATTTTCAGTCAGAGAAGCGCCTTGGCGATTTCAAGGCACTGCAACACTCTTGATTGGTAACATAAGAGTGAAGTGGGTGCCACAGCAGGCTCTACTGAAGGGGGGTGGGTATCAGCCCAGGCAGAAGTAAAGAAGAGGTGAGAAGCTTATGTGCTGGGAAAACATCACCCTAAACCTGTGGATGAAATGCTGGGAAGTGCTGTGTACACAGGCAGTGTACTTGTGCTTGGTTGAGCTGCAGCTTTTGGCTCCTACTCTAAAGTGTCTTGGATTTCGCTGGGGTACAGTTTATTTCTTCCTGATAGCTGTTACAGCATTGTGTTTTGGATCCAGTATTAGAATAATGTTGATAACACACTGATGTTTTCAGTTATTGCTGTGCAGTGTTCCTGTTGAGTCAAGGACTGTTCACCTTCTTATGCCAATGAGGAGGCTGGGGGGGCATGGGAAGTTCAGAGGGGGCACAGCTGGGCAGCTGACGTCCTATGGCATCATAATCAGCAGATAAAGCTGGGAGAAGAAGGAAAAAGGGTCTCAAACATTCAGGGTGATGGAACCCAGATTTCCTAGGGGTTTAATTCGTTATTTTGCTTTGCACATGACTTTTGCTTTAACTACCAAACTGTCATTAATTTAATATGTTTTTCCTCTTTTATGATTCTCTCCCCCATCCTGGGCAGGGGTTAGCAAGCAACTGGGGGGCTTGAGTTGCCAGCTGGGGTTAAACCACTGCACAAGGGAAAGGAGTTCTTATTGTAGAGCCACCCAGTGTTATACTATCTTAAAACTGGAATCCTTTGTTTGACTCTCTGCATGAGTTGTGAATCACTGTTTCTTCTGGTTGTTAGTGAAACAAAACTTAATTTGGCCTGGGCACTGGAGATGAAACATGATTGGTAATGCTGTATACATTCACTTCAGATGACTTTATAAACCCCAGATGAAATCATTTTGCTTTGTTCCAGACAAGGCAGAGTGTGGCATGTGCTCTGTAACGAGAGTCAGCCTTGCTGGAGGCCCTGCATCTCATCTGAAAGAATATGATTTCATGAGAGCAGATATACTGTGGATTTTGAGCTTTTTGTTATGTTAGCACATGCATTCATTGATTGTTTCTTGGTTTTGCTCACAGTGGAAAGTTTTTTTAGAAAGTTCTTTTCCCCTTCAAATCCAATTATTATAACTGATGACTTCTCTGATCTCTCATCCTCTAGGAAGGGAGACGTGTAATGAGTTCTCAAACCTGAAATGAAACCATATAAATATTTAACTTTAAAAAAAGTTATTAGCAAGCCCAGGTATTCACCAAATTGAATAAAAGCTGGAATTTTTAATTGCATAGAAATCCTGCTCTCCTTAATGTTTGTCACATTGATTAAGTAGTAGCTGTCACCTCACAAGATAAGAAGGATGGGGTTTTTGGTGGTCTTAACTTACTATATTAATCAGTAATATTAGAGACATGGGAAGTGCAATGCATCTTCCTGTCTTTTTAACCAATCCTTTGTTCTGTCTTCTAATTCCAAGTTGTCCCTGGTTTATTTTTCTGTTCAGTGATATGGTGACATCTTTGTTGCAGACAACTGTGAAATGTTGAGTGTCACTAGTTTTCTGTGTCAAGTTGAACACAGCCTGAAAAGTTAAATTTTTGGTTCTTTTCTGAGGACCTCTGGGCACAAAGTTCAGTATTTTTAATAGAGATGACACAAGTAATATGCCAAGGTGTCAACATAGTGGCAGCATTAACTGGATTTGTGTCCTGATCCTTCAGTGTTTGGTCTGCAGACAGCTGGGAGAGCTGCTGTCACCTCTTGCTGGGGTCAGCTGTCTGTAGCTGCAGCTGTGCTGGTGTCCAGGCAAAGCTGGGTGCCTGGATGCTCTGAAGGCTTTGAGTTTGGAGGATCTGAGGCAAGCTGGAAGGAACTAGGGAAGGGGCCTGTCCATGGATTGGAGAAGAAATGAGGTTAAAAAGATGGTAAATGTTTCCCATCAATAAAATAACCTTTTGAGGATAAAAGTTGGGTTGAAAAGCTCTCTGGTGCCCAGGTTCTTTCCCTTCAGCTGCTCTGGAGAATTTCAGCCCTTTTGTGCTGGAGAGCGTGGATGTGTGGGTGAATCCCTCTGGGAGCTGCAGTGCTCTCGGAGGTCTCCTGTTCTCTGGCTCCTTGGAGAGTAGTGCCATTTTCAGGGAACGGTGGATTATGAGATCTTGGATGAAGCTGCATCTTGCTGTGAGGGGCAGAATATGCATAGTGGGGTTAAAAGTTTCCTTAGGACTGAGAAATGACCTCTACAGAGAAATAAAAAGCATTGCAAAGTGAGGCCAGCACAGGGGGATTCCTGGGGGAACAGAGTGAAAGGACAGGGACTGGCCTCCCTTGGGAGAGCAGCTTGCAGGGAGCAGGAGAGGCAGGAGCCAGAGGTCGGAGAGAAGGAGCCTCCCTCTGCAAGGATCAGCAGCCAGCTCTCTTCTCCCAGGGCTGTCCTACCAGGAGAGTAACATGTAAAAGCATGGCACAGAAAGTCAGTGCACCACAGACCTGCAACCTTGGGGCTGTGATGACTGCAGTTAATTAAATAGGTGGCTTGTCTCTAGACAGCCCCAGTCATCTGTCTCCATTCTTTGCTTGTTTTTTCTGACAGGTTTCTATTTGCTTGTCCACAGCTAAGCCCACAGGACCTACAGATGGTCGCCATTAATTTTGTCGCTTGATGCAATTTTTAAATTTTTTTCTCAACCTTTTAAAGACAGATGTGTATAAAAAATAAATATATCTTGTAATAGAGCCACTCACTAAAGGTCTTCTATTTGGATTTAGATTTAATTTTAGTTTTTTGTGGCTGGGATTCAGTTTTGGCATTTCCTTTAAACCAAGTCTCTCTTGTAGCCATTTCAATTTTTAATTTGATCTTAAATAAACTTTTAAGATTCCCTTTGCATTCCTAGTCTGGCTTCTTTGGAAACTCAGAAATCATTGCACGCCAAAACAGTTCCTTTGTTTTGGATCATATACCTGGTTTTGCATTGGTTTATTCATGATTACAGGATGCTCGTGTTGTGTGGGCTGAAGTTGGGCTATGGGCTTTCCAAATAAAGTCATCAGCTGTGAAGTGCAACCATGTTAGTGATTTCTTAAGGAAGCCCCAGGATTACAGACATAATTCAGGAGCTATGACTAGTAATTGCCTGTACAGAGTCAGGATCATAGATAATAGCTTGTTATCAAAACTAATTATATGTACTTTTAAATGGGTAAACCATCTGCAGACAGGTTTGGTACTTTTTTTTTTCACAGTAACCATATTAAACATGGAGTGTGCTTTCCAAATATCTTTTAACATATTTCTCTTTGAGTTATCTCTGGAAATTTTGCCATAAGAAATGCCAGTTGTGTTCTATATTTTGCACTCAAAAAATGTTCTCAGGATACACTTCTTAACACGATGCCCTTTTTTTTTTTCTTTCTTTCTTTTACTTTATTTGCAGGTCAAAATTTATCTGGTTCACTCAAATTAGTGTCATTTTAACCACCCTGTAAAAGAGAAGCATGATGCCAAACAGAAGTAACCTCTCCTCCTTCCAGAATGTTGGATCAGGTAATCAATTAAAATGAAGTTTGTTTGTATTGCACTGAGATACTTTAGAATTTCTAATTGACTTTGGCCCTTTAATTCTCCTGACACATGGATAAGATCAGTGCTCTGTTCTTATTCCATGTCTAACTCTGTTTACCAGGCAGAACAAGGCCACAGCTGGATATGCTGCAGACAGCCAACCCTCCCCCATCACTTTAATTCCTGTCCGGAATAGATATCAGTGACCCCCAGCTAAACAACTCGGGAAAGGAAGAAAAGAATGAGGGAGAGAAAATAAAATAAAAATTTTAAAAAGGGAAGAATTTCCTTCTATATTCCTCCAGGCAGCAAATACTTTGCTAAACAGAGGACCCTTGTGCTGTGCATGAGAGCTGGGTCTGACCTGGATGCAGGATGGGTTCAGGGCACATCACAAGCTGAAGCTCCCACCCTCAGTCTCTACAGCTGCATGCAAAGACAGCATCAGCCAGGATGTATAACACATTCTGGCATATTCAAGTTTCTACTCAAACATTACCCTAAAAATAAACAAAACAAACAAGATGTAGTTGGTTTGGGAAGCAGCTATTTAAACGTTTTATTTAAATGTGTGCTATCTGTATGATTGTGGGCACTGTGGTGCTGGAAGCAAAAACACGGAAGAACTGGCATAAGGGACTGTAGAGAAAAGCTGAACTGGAGTGGCTACATGAAGGTATCATGACCTTTTCTTACTGTACTTGCTTGGATTTCAAGTACAATGAACCCTTCACTGCTGTGGTGAACAAGCATGAAAGTTTCCATGAGCTAATTTGTTTTTTGGCAAAAGCATCCAGTCTTTGAAGGATTAAATGTGCCCTACTGCTGTTGCAAGGGAGTAATGAACAATTATTAATGTCCCATTAATATGTCTGCCAAGCTATTTATAGAGAAGCCAATGAATTTTTTGCAAAAATATTTGAACTTAGCTGTGTTAGTTAAGGTTTGGAGAGTACAATTTTCATATGAAGTTAAATTTCAGTTTTAAGAGAGACTTGGAAGAGGGGACTTGGAAGAGGGGAGGAGATAGACTGAGATGGAAATTAGGGTCAGTTCCACAATGAAAGATTAAGTATAAAATGCATATACATTGTGCTTTACATCTGGGCTCTTAAATAACTTCTACATCTTACTCTTCTTCCTTAAAATGCCACTAATATGATGAATGCTTGGTTTATCCAGATGATGTTTTCTTGTCCTGACAAGAGTTCTTTTGAATTTGGTCACATTTATCCTTTTGTTCATTTGAACTTCATCATTGCTGTTATCAAAATTTATGAAAATAACTAAAATATATCAAGTAATATACCACAATATAAGAAACTGCAGTTACATTGCTCAAACTGGTGATGGTATGATGGAGAACTCTGTGAACTCATGGGTTCAAAGGCAACCTTGATAGTTGTACCATCATAGTAAGTGTGTTAAAGTTATAAATATAACATAAAATCCCGTAATTACAGCCAGCATAAAAATATTAAATTCTGTGTAGTGATAGACTTGACATTTAGTTTTGAAGGTGCAAGTTAATGCTTTTGTCCACTACCAGGGCTTGTAATTAACAAATGCTTAACCAGGTCCTCTATGATCAAGAAAGTGTTGTATTTTACTTTGATTCTTGTGTTCGTGTTCCCTAATGCTGGCTCCTTTTATCTTCTGCCTATTCAGTTGCATTAGTAATGCTGGTTACCTTTGTTCCAGGTAGGAACAGCTTTTTCCCTAATAACCAAGGAGAACCTGTTGTTGCACACCTGGGCAGCAGAGGACTGTGGGTGCCCTGGACAGTGGTGAATTCCCTGGTGTTTTGCCTTTATCAGCAAGGAAGGTCCCAGAAACCAGGACCCCTGGGAAGAATGCATTGCCACCTTCCACAAGATCTGAACCTAGTGATTCTCAATGAAACCAAGTCATATGAGCTCTGGTGGCAGACAGGAATCCCAAACTCTGTCTCTTGGTTCATATAATTGAAAGGATACTTGGACTAAAGTATTTTTAAGGACACTACACATTAGATTTTCCTACCAAGTGACAAGATGAAATTCACTTTCTCATGAGGAAGCTGAAGTCAGGGGTGAAATGTGACTAAGCCAGGAGTAAATCCCAGATTTGATCCTTATTTCAGAAATAATGCTTGCTGGCACTGCAGTGACTGACACTCTGGAGTGCTTTATTAGTTTACAAGTTGAGACTAGCACAGCCCAGGAGCTGCTGTAAATGTTAATGGTGCCACTTCTGCATCAGCTCTGCTCTGAGTGTAAGCCTGCTGGGGGTCCTGATAATCTCCTGCAGTAACTGCAGTGTCAGGAGCTGAATTCCTTTCTTTGCTTTTGGGGAAGTGGAGCTCAGAACTGTAAGCTAGAGTTTGATACATTGTTGAACAATAATGTCCACCATAGCAAAGGCTTTTTTGGTCAGTGCTCTCTTCCTCAGTAGAAATTAGATCTCTGAAAAATCATTAGGATCTGTAACCTTCCCCCCAGCAGTATTTTTAATAGTCACGGGGTTTTGTTGTTTTGAATGGAGTCATGCAACCTAGCATTCTGCTTCCTTAAGGTTATTTTTTAACCAAAGTTGCAGATGTAGTTACAGCCTTATATTTTTAGAGCAACCAGCTGAAACACCTTGAAAAATGTACCTTGGTTTTGTACCTTCCTATTGAGTTTTGCAGGACCATCCACAAAGTAAGCAGAAAGGTGACAAACTACTGAGTTTTAAACTGAGCTCACTAGTGTATCGGGGCTCAGATGCACAGGCTGCACAAATTAAAGGAATCCAGAGCAGTATCTTATGTCTTTAGCCCTGGGAGATCTGAGTTGGGTTCTTTGCTCTCCTGTCTGTGTTGCATATTCTCCCTGTGCCTCAGTTCCTCAGCTGTAAAACAGTAGGACAATAATTCTTCCTTACATCATGGATATCTGAAGAGGCTCAGGATTTTAAAGGCTGAGCCACAGGCTCCTGCAATGGGTAGGACAGCAAAGAAAGAGTCTAGCCTCTTTCCAATTGTGTTGCTGATTTTGGTATGGTTTTTTGCCTCTACCCCTACTTTTTCAGTCTCCCATCTTTTTCAGAAACAGGTGGGAAAAATTGTGCATCTCCTCCTTTGCTTAGTGATCTGAGACACATTTACTACAAGCACAGTAATTATTGCAAAAAGTGTTAATGTTATTTTGCAGGCATGCACATGCAAGAGGCTACGTACTTGCTAAATTTTTTCCTTGTTTTTTCTTCTTTGCAGATTCCAGTAAGATTATGGCAGACTATAGCCACTCACAAAAACAGATGGAATTACAAAATGCTAGTTTGGGAAAGGGTTCTGTGGCGAATTCCCTTGAAAATGGTCTCCAGGATATTATGGAAAGCCTCAACACGAAGAAATATTCATCAACTCTTAAATTTAAAACAAATGGGGACTATGCTGGCTCTTATTTAACCCTTTCACAACCTATGCCAATTAAACCTAATCCTTCCACTGGTGTTAAAAATACACACTCTATTAACAAAATTCAAGGAGGCAAGCAGTTCCTCTGTGAAAGCCCATATCTTCCAGATAAAAGCATCTCTGTAAAGCATTTGGGTTCCATATCAGGCATAACTCCATCCCTCAGCGGTTATAGTTCAGGAAGGACAGATTTTGACATTCATGCCAGCAGAGAAAATGAAAAATCCCTTGGACACATGGATAAGTTTCACTACTCAAACTACAGTCAGAGAAATAAATCTTACGACAACATCTACTTCCCAGGAATGCTGGAGTCAAAGAAGATCTCAGGCTCTCTTCTGACTATGTGGAGTGGAAGCTCGGGGAATGAGCTGGTGCTTTCACCTGGTAGCAATTCTGGGGCTGCCAGCATGCCTTCTAGTCCAAAGCAAGGCAGGAGAATGAATGCTGAAAGCAGTCTGGCCCTTCACATAAAACCAGTCAAGTACAAGGATGGGATGATGGAAACTCTGGGTTCACGGCCTAGGAAATACTCTGGTGGATCTCTAAGTCATATGGGAATGTACAGTCGTTCTCTACCCAGACTTTATAAATCAACAGAAAACCAGCTGGTGCCATTAAGTTTGCCCCCCAGAAGCTCTCTGGGTAATACTAAAAGGAAAAAACTTGGAGAAAAAGATCTACCTCAGAATGCTTTCGATGCTGATAATTACCTGAATTTTTCTTCTTGCAACTCAGGGGTTTCACCACATGCAAACTCTGTCTCTGGGAGTAATCCCTATGTCAGTTCAACTCTTAGTGTTCCTGCAAGCCCTCGTATTGCAAAAAAAATGCTTTTAGCACCTTCTTCCCCATATGTCCCTGATGACTTTGATAGACTTGGACTCTCAGGAACAAGTCCCAGTAATTCTTTCTCCCCAGTGGACTTTGACAGGTCATTCTCTGTCCGAAGAAACCTTTCCACCAGTTCCGTGGAACTTGATGATCCAGATCTGGAAAGTTACAGACAGACACCAAATTCTCTGCAAACGTCCATGCGAGAGCGGAAGAACAGCATTAGCTCCATTTCAGGAAGGGAAGACCTCATGGACTATCACAGGAGGCAGAGGGAGGAGCGACTTCGGGAGCAGGAGATGGAACGGCTGGTAATTTTTTCTCTTCCTCTCAGTTATCTGTGATGTTGAGCATTTGCAAAACACCCATCCCAGGTCTAGCCATCAGGAGGGTACGGCAAAGAATAAGCTGCTCTGCTTTGAAATTCAAATGCAGCCTGCTCCAGATACCTTGTTTATTATCACAGCCCTTGAAGCTGACGCGTGCTGCTGGGATAGACAGAACCATTCAGCCACCCTGAAAGAATGTGGGAACCCATATTTAAATACACATGTAAATTGTGTTCAGTTATCCTGCTGGCTATGTTAAAATGTCTGCCTACATAAAACCCACAAATTACACTGCAGGGATCCTGCAGGACTCTTTGTTTTAGATGATGGCACTGTTTTGTGATAAGTGGGCAAAGAAAAAGAGATTCTGCTATAAACTGCTCAGCCTTGTGTGCTAGAAGTCAGGTATACATTGGTGTGGGCTAAACAGCCATCAGCAGCAGGGGTTTTTATGCTTAATTTTCATTTTTTCCTTCTGAGCATGTTCATTAAAATAGAGGCCTCCTTGCTTCTCCCACTCCCAAGATGGAGAGCAGCAGAGAGGGACAGTTTCTGTCTTTGAATCAGTCAGTGTAAAGCAGTGCATACTGCCCCAGCTTGGGATTATCTAGGTAGTAAAATGTAATCTATGTTTTACTGAAACAGTTTGTGGGTGGGAAAAGTAAAAACGTCTTCAGAACCCAGAGATGTTTGAAACAGTTTTGTATTGAAACTGTCTCTGGAAGAACACATTACAGTTCTTCCAAAGGGTTTTCAAAGTGGCTTTGGGACTCTCTGACCCTATTAACATGCATTCATATTTTATCATCCACATAGAAGCAGAGGTCATTAGATGGGCCAGTTGGTGTTCCTGGGTCTTAAATTTGATACGTTAACTTTACATTTGTGTGTCTTAATTCACATCTTATGAATTTGAGCAAAATGACAATAAGATACTCTTAAACCTGTCTAGTTTGCATACAGACTGCAAGCCTACAGGAAAATCCACTTTCTGGGCAGGCTGGGGGTGAAAAGCTGTGGAGAGGATGGATACAGGGGTAGTGGGAATGTGTCCTCGATGTGTCCTCGATGCAAGTTGGTGAGGACCTGACAGGAGCCTGCCTTTCCCCCCCCCCCCCCCCGTTCCACTGATCACTGTCCTTTCTAAGATACACACTGTTGTTTGCTAGATGTGAAAAAAGTTAGTAGTGTTCAAAGGCTGTAGTGTTGAGGCTCAGGTGTGAGAGGGGGGCAGGCACTGCCCACTTCCAACTCCATGAGTGTCAGGGCAAGTCCACCCCTGTCCAGCTTTGCTCTCCAAAACCTCTGCTGGCTCCCCTTGAAGCTGCAGCTTCTCGGGAGCAGGGACTGGGCTCCCCAGGGCAAGAAGGACCAGCTGTGAGTGAAATGGCTGCGTGGCTTAGGACAAAGGTTTTGGGAAAGAGAAGAAATGTTGTTTCTCCCTCTTCTTGCTGCCTTTGTCCTGCCATTCCTCTCCTCCGTTCAGTAATCTTCTCCCTAGTCCTGATGTGGTGTGTGTACAATGGTGATTGCTCCTTTGCTTCTTATCAGAAGGTTTTGCAGGCAGTCATGCTGTAAAACCTGAGATAATCAGTCATAAAAGCAACGTATTTGTTGCTTAAGCTCTCTATTTCAAAGAGAACAGCCTTCTCCTTTTTTGTTTTAATTATCATTTGTAGTGATATAATTTGTATTGTTATTGGGTTGTTTCAGTATTCAGTGATGCTGATAATCGTTCTGGTTTTATGTTTGAATGAAATGGCTACATTCCTGCTCCTCAATATTTCCTCTTGCACAACAATACTTCCTTCATGTCCCAGTTCTTCAAAAAGAGAATTTGCTTACTTGAATTTTTTTCAAGGCTTTTGTAAACAGGATGATGTTTTGTGTCTTGCATATAATTTGAACATGGAGGATTTTCCTCCTGCTTGAGCTCATTTTATCCTCAAGATACTGCTCCATACCTGCTCCATTCTCCATTTGCTAGAGCTGTCTGGTAGAGGAGTGAAATATCAGGGCAGTGCCTCCTTCTAATGGTTTGAGAATCCGAAAAATGCCATAAGCAGGTTTCTAGACCACTGAGAAGTAGAAAGATATGTATTAATAAATCCACACATCAGTTATTTGTATATTAGGGCCTGTCCTGTTCTAGTGTTATTTTGTCCTTCTGTGTGGGTCCCTGTCCAAAGGATAGTCAAGGATCTGTCCAAACAGGGTCTTGATAAAGTCAGCCAGAGCATCCAAATAACAATTTTGTTTGCCCTTGTGTATTGACATGGGCAAAAGATCCATGTCTGCTCAGGTCTCTCTTTCTTGTGGGATTGGGGAATGTGTGAATAAAAAAAACCCAACTAAAGAGGCACTCATGGATATCAAAACTGTGTGCTCTGAAGTTTCAGTACTGTGTAAAAAGCACAGGCTGAGCAGCTGGTAGGTAAATGGTGAGGGAAATGTAGTCTCTCTGTGCACAAGTGTCAGGATTTTCCATACTGGGTTTTTGAAGCATTGCAGGGAGAAGAACAATGTAGGAATACTCAAATAAGTCCATCAGAAAAATGACACCCTTTTTTAGAGGACTAGTCTACTCCGTGTCCCAGATAAGAATTGGAGAGTATCCTTCTTTGCACCAGCACTGCCCCTGCAGCTATTCTGCTGGCACAGAGTGGCTTGAAAGTGTTCTAGTTGAGAGCTGATACTCACTTCCGGATTTCTTCTGGTAGTAAAATCCTTGCAGTCATTGCAATCTGACCAGTATCTGCCCTTGAACTCTTCTGTTTACTTACACTTGTTTACTTTTTCTTTTCCATATAAATTATTCTATGAATTTTACTTGTGTTTAGTTTACTTTTAAGTGTCAGAGGTTCCTCTGGAAGTTTGCATTTAGAGCTGCTGCTGCAGCCTGCATATGAAAACAATCTGCTGTCATTGCCCAAAGAAATAACCAGAGATTAAAAAAAAAAAAGTACAAATAGCAAAAATATATGGGTTGTTTTTTTCTTTAATTATGTAAAAGTCCAAGTTTCAATTTGTTCTTGTGCACCAAATACAAAAGACACATATGTACTTGTGTAGGATTTGGTGGTTTTCCGTATCTGTTTCTTTAGATCTGATGTCTGTGGTTGGGATCACATAAATTAGTTGAAGACTGGTGCCTCTTCTGCTTTGCCGGTCTGTTCTTTTGTGGCTTGAGGAGCAGGGGGAGCTGGCATTCTCCGTGCTGCCGTCCCTCTGGCGTTGGGGCTGAGGGCTGTGGGAGAGGGTGGGGCAGCAAAGGCTGCTCCTGGCACAGGCAGCCGGGTCACCACCTGCTTCTGCTTCCTCTGCAGCCCGGCTGACCGGACATGGCATCCTGGCAGGGGCATGCTTATGTCAGCTGTACACAAGTAGAAGCTGGAGTGGCTACTGCTGACTAGCCCAGGAGCCTTATAAACAAGGGAGAAAGTTAATGCTGTGATCTAATAATGTTCAGTGTGATTCAGTTAGCTTTTTTTTTTTTAAAATTATTATTGAAAGAGGAAATCTCACTCTTTATTTTTTTTTTTTCCTGTCTGAGATAAAGCCCAATTGTGGTAGCTGCTGGAACTAAAAGGGGCTTTTCAGCCGATGGAGTGGTTGGGAGTGGAACGGCACAGGCAACAAAGTTGGGTAGATATTAAGGGCCATCTGTTTTCTTTGATAGCTGCTTATTTAAATAGCACTGAAGTTTTCAGTGCTGGTTTTGAGGCAGTACAGTGTATTTCCTCTAGATGGTGGTAGGTACCTAACAATTAGATGTGCAGTAGGTTCGTGATGCCTTCCATTGCCCAGCTGTCTGTAGGGATCTGTAAACATACATAAACATTGTTAGTGAAGTTTTACTAGATCCGGAATTTGTACTGGGAAAGGTTTCAATTTATCAATGTCTGAATGAGCAGTATTAAAATTCAAGGGGTTTATTCCGTAGTCCACTTTGTCACAATCAGAAGAGCACTGAATTTCATTAGTTAATTCAGAAGTAGGGAATAATACAGAATACCCCTGTGCCTGGCTTGCACTGATGCCTTGCAATTTAGTAAGATGTGATTATGCAAAGGGAAAATGAAATGAAACTATTTGGGAGTTTTTAAGATGGCACTGCTTTAAAATCATGGTTAATACAGCTTTTGTAAATCTTCATACAGTTTGTGGAAATCCTCTTATACATATTTTATAAATTTATATTGGCACTGTGTCTTTCTGTAGACCCTTTAAGCATAAAGTACCCAAGCTGTATGTAAAACTGTAAGTGATTATCTCTTAAAGGAGCCCCAGCCAAGTAGACAAAGGCTAGCTTCAAGGTATTTTTTCCCACCTTTAGTATTTGACAATCTCTATATAGCTACTTAGCATCGTTTAGTTTTGTAGTTGAACAAGTGCTGTATAATAGGATAAAAACCCCTGCAGAATACAACTAACATTGATGACTCCGTAACTGCTCAGGAACATTCAGTTTCAATTGTGTTGTAAAATGTTGCTGTGGGATCTTTAATAAGCCAAAATCTGGATTACATGCACTTAATTTTTGCAGCTATATATATTGCAGCAAATTAACACTGTGGTCCAGGAAGAAATCAAGTACAGGAGACCTGTTCTCAATTACAGAACTTAAGTAGTTCTCTGGAACTCTGGCCTCCAGGCCCCTGCCCTCAGTGTGGTTCAAAAAGGAGCATCTACATAGGTACTATAGGGACAAAAGGGTTGAACAATGCTGTTATTTTGGCAGCCAGTGGCATTCTCTCAGGAGCTAATTCTTGGAAAGTCATCTGCTCAGCTCCTCCCTCAGGTTGTCTCTCTTCTGTGCCACTGCTCTCTCCTGCTTTTACCTGTCTGTTTGTCCTGTGCCTGCTCTGGGAAGGAAAGGATGGGGCACACCTGTTCCTCTGCTGTGACCTGGGCCTCTCCATGCTGCTTCTCTGTGCAGGTCTCCCTGCTGTCAGAGCTGCCCCTGAGAGGAGGGCATGAAATACACGTGCTCCTTCTGAAAGCTGTGCTGCTGGTGGTAACTAGTTAGCTGAAGCACTAACTATAGCAAAACAAGGACTGGCAATGAGAAAACAAACTAATCTGGAGTGAGAAACTGGTGCAAACTGGAGGGAAGGGGAAGAACACTTGGCAAAAATTTTCAGTCCCAGTTCAAGTTCATCATTGAAATTAAGTTTCTTAGAAATGTAGGAGAGAAAGAAAGAGAAAGCTTTCTCCTGCCTCTCGTCCATGAGGTAGTGAATGTACTTGTAAGAGAGTTTGGGGGTTTTCTGCAGCTCTCTTCCCCAGTCTTTCTGCCTCTTTCCCCACCATCCTTTTTGACTAGCTGCTGTTCCCAGCTTTTGCTGAGAAAAGGTGGTGGCTTGTCTGTATGAGCAACAGTAGGAAGACACTGCTCCTGGGCAGCTGAAAAGTGCAACAGCTTCTTCAGGCAAAAGGAACCTGGCTCCATGGACTAGCCATAATTCATGTTAGTCTTTGTTACAAGGAATAGATAGCATATGTATTTTAATGAAATTTGAGGTTGTCCAGTTCCTAATGGCACTTACCTGAAAAGCTTCCCGTTTGCCACAGCTGATTAACCAAGGCTTGCCTTGATACCCAGATATAGCAGCACTTCTACACATTTGTAAAATTTATAAATGTGATATGTAGCCGATGAACAAATCAAGGAGTCATGACATGGTTGCTGTTTAAAAACTGGGATATTTATCTCTGCTATTTTGGAATTTTTTTTACAGTATACCAGGGATGTCTCATAATGTCATTGATAATCAATAGCTGGAGAGGATTATTATCTCCTTATCCCCCCCATTGTTCTTTGCCTAAATTTGCAGCCAACCATAGGTGAGCTTTCTCAAAGCCAGCAGTAGTGAAGCTGCTCAGACAGAAACTGCACAAGACCTGTTACCCCTTTTAGTAGTGGGGAGAGACTTACAGAAAATACACAGAGATGTTTGAATATGTTAGAAAGGACATTTTATGGGGAAACACTCTGACCAGTTTACAAGGCTTGATTCAACATTGCCCCCCCCCTCCCACCAGAGCCAATTTTAAATCCATTTCCTGCTTTTGACAAACTTTTTTTTTTTTTTCCTTTGCTGTGTTCACTGTCACAAATAGCTTTAGTGGTATCTCTTGCAAAATTATTGACTGGATTTTCCATGTGCTACTTGTTCTGTGTTCTTCATTGCTAGGGTGCTTTCCTAGCTTCCTTCTTCACTGAGAAATTCATTCTGGAAACAGTTATATGCAGGTGTGCTGGAGCTGGAATGAGCTGGCTCAGATGAAATGATGAGAATAGAGTGTATAAAATAACCACAGAGCTTCCTGTCCATAAGCCTCTCAGCACATGTCAAAATAGAAGTGAGAAATATCAGTATTTCTGTAATGTGTCTGAAAGCTCATCAGGAATTTTTTGAACACTGGTTTTCCTGCGATTTCTAAGCTTTTTCTGAGCAACTGAGACTTGACAGGGGAAAGAAAGAATCCCTTTTATTTCCTGACTGCTGGGCAAAGGGGCAGTTTGCAGCTGGAGCCCCTCACCTGAGCGTTTAGGCTGGAATGAGCAGCGGCCCTGCTGTGAAATTTGCTGTTTCCTATTATTGCCCATGGGATGGAAGCTTGGCATGGGGTAACCTGATACAGCCTGTTGTTGTGGTGGGAGGGAGGGATGGGACCTCGTGTCCTGATGTCCATGTTTCCCATCTGTAACCATTACGACAGGGCCTGGTGCTGTCACAGCAGGGAGAGCTGCATAATTACCGGCTGTCCCAGCCAGCACTTGCACAGGGCTTTAGGAATTGCATTGCCTGGCCAGAACATTTAGTAAGAGGGAGGATAGCGGCTTTGGAGAGTTGTAATTATGTCAACTGTTTGGGGTTGAAGGATGTTTGAGAATCTGCTGGACCTATTTCCTGGAAAATAGAAGTTTGCAGTTGCTGCCCTGGGCTCCATTATTTCAGCGGCTCATCTCATTACAGGAGGATTCCAAGGAAAGCTGCCGTGGGAACCTGGGAATAAGCCACCCAAAGGCAAAATTGCTCTCTCACAGCACTCTCTTGCTTGGGTAGTGCTTGGGTAGGGGTGGGCTCAGTCAAGTTCTCCAGCTCAGAGCTCTTAATTGTGGATGATGTGCACGTGTGGTGCGTACAGCCAGGTAATCTCTCAGTAGCCATAGAAGACTCAGTGTTAAATTTTCATGCAGTGCAATGGCTTGCTGCAGGGGAAGCTGAGGCACTTCATTGCCTGCCCTGTTCTGCTTGATCCTTATCACTTGCTGTTGGGCATAGGAAGTGTTGGGGCTGGCAGAAGTAGCTGCTGTGCAAATCCTCTTTGCAAATGTACTGCCAGGTAGAGCTGGGAAAGCAAGTGTGTCTGTAGTGGTTCCTGGGGAGGGAGGCTGAGGACGCTGGATTTTTTGCTTTTTAAATACTACTGTAGAAGGATTTCCTGGAAATCGGGAATCAGATCATTAGTGCAGGTATTAATGCCAAGAATGGAACTCCTACAGTGGTCTTTTTCCAGCAAAATTTTCAATAGACTTTTGGTAAGCCGTTTTTTTTTCTTTTTTTTTCTTTACCAAAAGTAACATGAAATTACATAAATGCTTTGCCTCTTAAAAAATGTAAAAGGTATAAAAAATCCATCTGAAATAGAAGTTAACAGAAGCTATGCATACAGTAAAACAAAACAAATCTAGCTTGCTAACAGTCGTTAAAAGGAATCATAGAGATCTAGAAATCTTTCAGAAATTAAATGTTTGTCACAACTTGAAGCATATCGAGTCAAAATGGCACAGCTACTCTGCGTCTGAAGTTTGAAATGTTGGTATGAATCCATAGGGAATTTGAGTAAACTGGTAAATAAAGATTCCCTCCACTTCTGTGCATTTGACAGATGTTGTATTTTAGACAAGATGCCTCTTTTTTCTGTTAATGCTCCTAAAACAGTGTTTTTCAAAAAGTGGACCAGTTCTCTCAAAAGGAGGAATCACTGTTAACAAAATGGAAAATCTAAAAAATCAAGGATGGGTGAGTTCATGGAAAATCTGTGCAATATTTTGCAGCTTGGTAGAAATATAGTGTAAGTGTGAAGTGGAACAATTAGTGATTTATGTAGTGAGATCACTGGACATATGTACATACAAATGGGATATAGACAAAAACACCTCAATAAAAAATTCAAAAGTACATTTCACAGAAGTGATTAGCTAGTTAAATAAGATGTCCTAACACTTACTTATCCTTCCAATGTTCAAAGTTTTAATATTTTTTAAATCTTCCTTCACATTAATTTTGATTCTTCATCTTGCACTGTAATTTATTTATTATAGTTTATTATCTCTAAGTGGTAGGTGGACTTCACAAGGACTTGAATCCTTCACTCCAAAACAAAGAACCAAACCCAAAGCAACAAACAAACAAAACCCTAATGCAAACAAAACAAAAAAGCCCAGCAAACTTTTTTAAACTTCACCTTTACTTTAGCTCACATGTGACACTCAGTGCTATTATCTTTTTCGGAACTAGGAACGACAGCGGCTTGAGACAATCCTCAATCTGTGTGCAGAATACTCCAAATCTGACAGTGACCCTGCTGCAGCCACTGCAGTTGCTGATGTTCAGAAAATTAACAAAGAACTCGAAAAACTTCAGCTCTCCGATGAGGATTCTGTGTTCGAAGACTCCCAGGTGAACCTGGAGACGAGGTTCAGAAGCCACTTGAAGTCATCCGCAAGTGACTCGGATTTCTCGGAGCTGAGCAGCCACAGCCGTGGCACTGCTGCTTTCCTGCCCTCGCGGGGGCTGAGGGCTGAGGAGCACTTCGTTGAAAGCTCCAAGCCTCTGCCTTTTGCTGCTCCCAGCTTCCTGAAGGATGCCACCGAGTCATCCTACCTAAGCATCACACCAAAGGTAATGCTGTGTAGGAGGAGACAGTGTAATCCAGGCTTGAAATCCTCCTCTAGGAGTTGGCTGGCCTGGCGGGGGCCACAGTTCGGCTGGCTTAGGTATGAGAATTAATCTCAGAACTCTTACAGCTTTATAAGCCATTGAATGTAGAAAGTATAGCCAGCAAAATGTAGCTGCCAGCAAATGATTACTCCAGATCTTGTGGAAGCTAATGGTGTTGGAAGCTGGGGGGTTTTTTTAGTGGGATGTACTGTTCAGGAAGAATTTTAAGATCTTCCAAGGGGGAAGGATTTGCTTGAACAATTATGGCTATTTAAATAAAGAAGGTTTCCAGAACCCTGCTTAGCATTCTGCTGAGATGTAGGAGGGAAGAGATGCTCTGCTGTTTTCTCCCAGACTGAAGGTCTTGTAAGAGGACTTTGTTTTCTCACACTCACATGGGAGGTGAAGAGGGGTTGCCTGAGCCGAATTATCTGTCTGGTCTCCTTTCCTGGGGTTGGACTTGAGCCGCTTGCCAGATCAGCTGTTGTCTCTTGGGGATGATGCAGTGGCAGCAAGCCTTCTGCCCCTCCAACCCAGCTGCTGCCTTTAATAAGCTGTACCACCCTTCCTGTGTGCTGCTCAATGCTGTTCCATTACCAAAAGGGAGTTGTCCTTTAATAAAGCAGCTAACAGCATTCCTAACCATTTCCTTGCTAATGCAGCAGCAACTGCCTCGTGGCTGTGCCAGAGCAGCAGTGCAGCAAATCCCAGTGGCAGGCAGTGTGTTAAATAATTGGATTCAAGAGCTGGAATCAGGAGCAGAATGGGACCAAGCAAAGCCATAAAAGCAGATTTCTGTTTAACAAGTTCACACCTTCAAAATACTTTGTCTCTTCCATTTACTGTTATTTACACACTGTATGATCTTCAGCGTGGTTATATGCCTCGGGTGAATTGTATTTGACCCCTGTTACACTCACAACTTTAGAGTCAGAAGTGTGTGCGTAGAAGGAGAGAGAGGTGTGATAGAAACACATTTTCACTTCCAAAAGGAAGTGAAATATCTCTGGAAATCTGTCTGCTGAGTCTTCTGGTGTGAAATTGTGTTGAACAGAAACATGCTATTATGGCTTGACTTGGTCTTTCCATGTTGAAAAGATGGTAACACATTTCACTTACAAGTTACTGTGGTCTTGCCTTTCTTTCCCATTTGTTGCTTTCTTCATGCAAGTCAGAGATCCTATTTTAAATCCTTATTAGGAAGTTGAAATCAAAGATGTTATGTCAGCATTATCCAAACAGGAGACCACACAAAGAGGCTTTGCTGCTAGGATTACTATTGGTAAATCAAGGAATACCATTCATTCATTCATTGTAAAGGGAGTTCTATTAAGCCCTGAGGAAAGCAGCAAGCAACTGCATTAATGAAGTGCAGCTCGTTTTAAAGTATTGAGCTCAGATTTGTTCAGGATAAAATACCTGCTCTCAGGGTAGCCTTTCAGTAGCTGAACTGAGCCTCTCTGAGCGAGGCTGTGTGGCCCAGAGGTGACTGTGAAGCCCTGCACTCAGCCCACCTCTAGCCCTGGCTGGGGATAATGAGCCAGCAGCCTTCCCAAGGGAAGTGGATTGCAAACCCCTGGGGTCAGATGAATGTGAAGAATATATTTCAAACTCAGTGCAGTTTAATCTAGTGTTGGATGCTGTAAGATCACAGGTATTTTCTTCATAATCCTGTTTAATTCTTGACAGAGGTATCTAGCAAGAAAATGGCAATGAAAAGAGGGCACTACTTCCTCAGTGCTACCTGGGGAGATGGAACCAACTTTTGTCCTTATTCTACAGAAGCCGCCCATCTTTAATGGCTGGTTACAAAAATGTCCTATCCTACCTCCTGGCCTGTATTAAATGAACAGCTGAAATTTACATAAAAAGCATCTTCATATGTCTGTGTTATTTTTATAAGGGAAAAATTAGATTTTTACAACCTAAATAACACAGCATGTAAAGTATTCTCAAAGGTTAAGTTTTAGTAATTCCTTTAGAATGAATAGTATTTACTGTTAAGTATAGTATTTACTTCCAATGCCTGGAAGTAAAGTATCATGTTTGTTTCTCTTGTACACCTCCTAAATATAGAAATTGCAATATAGTAGATAGGAAATATGTAATGGGTTCAAAACCAACAGTGCCATACTTGTCTAAAATGAAAACCATATGAAAGGGCCAGAAAAGACAGCCTTTGCCTCTTTTTCTGATGAACCTCTTGTGATGTGCAGCTGCAGATACCAGAATGCACTAGTGAGGAGCAGAGAAGGCAGGAGCTTAGTCGACTGGAGGAGGAACGCATAGTAATACTGAATAACTTGGAAGAACTTGAGCAGAAGATCAAAGATTTAAATGACCAGATGGATGAATCCTCAAGAGAGGTATGAAAATGTTTTTGGGTTTCATGGTCTTACCATGTGTCTACATAGCATAAGTCTGATGGTTCAGCAAGTACAACGTGAGGGAACTCGTGGATGTGCGTAGCCTTCATATTCTGTGCTTTTTTCACCACAATCACAAACCTGGCAGGCTCCTGTTTACGAAGGGTATTTTTCTCCAGCTGGGGGATGTTTATGATGCTTGAATTAGCCTTTCCCAGCTGTAACCATTACACTCTGAAGTGGAATTGGAACAATCTTGCTTGTTTAATGGTCACTCAGTTGATCCAAATACCTTGTGTCACTTGGGAGTTTTATGGTGGTATCTCCTGTGACTGTTTAAAGAGAAAGGAAGTGAGACAACTTCCTTTCAAACCTCCTTGGCTTTACAGTGGCAAGGGTATGTTGGCACCCTCTTGACTTCTGGAATCTCACAGTTGCAAACTAAGCTGGCCAGGCATTTGAGTTGTGCCTGCTTCAATTATCAGCGACAGGAAAGAAACAGCTGTTCCAGAAGGGTTTCCTACAGAGCCTGGGCACAGAGACAGTATCATAACAGGAGGAAGCACATAGGAGAGATAGAAACCAAAAAGTTTGGGAAAAAAGAATCTTCAAGCTAAAGTTGGTTTGGACTTTATTTTGAAGTATTTTATGTTGCAATTTTACTTCTTCTCGAATCTGTGACCTCTTTATAACTTTTGTGACAGAAAAACTTATGGGATTATTTATTTCCCCTCCCCTTTTTAAGAAATATTTCTCTCTTGTGAACCAACTCATTCCCCTCCCCCCTGAAAATAATGTGTATCAAGATCTCTTCTGACTCCGGACTGCTTCTGAAAGATGTTTTGTGTTCCTAGTTGGATATGGAATGTGCCCTTTTGGATGGGGAACAGAAATCTGAAACAACAGAGCTGCTGAAAGAGAAGGAAATATTGGATCATCTAAACAGAAAAATAGCTGAACTGGAGAGAAATGTTATTGGTGAAAAGACAAAGGTAATTCAGTTATTGTAGCCTGCTGTGTGTTCTGCTCCCCTTGATTTTCAAAATATATTTATATGGTTAATATTAATGGAGCTTATTTGATGAAATACTGCCTTTATGTAAATTTGCTTGATAAATATCAAGAAAAGAAGAAAAAATAATTGTTTCACCATAATTTCCCTTTAACAGTATTGTTTTCCAAGGTGTGATTGACAAACAAAATATAGTAAGCTAAAGTAAAAAGGCCTGACCTACTGTGAAGATAATTTTATTAATAAAAACACCACATAGGGCTTGTACTTGGGTTACCTGTTGTTTAAAAGAACAGTAGTAATTAAACCATTCCAGTACCCTCCATTTTACAATTTGGGGAAAAAAAGCAATTATTTTCTCAGCAAAGGAACAAAATGAAAAAGGATGCAGTTTTTCTAAAATCATATAGAATATACAATATAAGACATTCATCAAGTATGTAATTTTAAAGTAATTATATTGTTTTATTTTGTTTGCTGACTGACAATTTAAGTACTGTAGAATATTCCCTCTGTAATTAAGTCTCAGAAATTAATTAGTTTTGATACACAGTCACATGCTTTATTGTTCTTAACTATACAAGAAATAGATAGACATATATTTCCAAAATAAGATAGCAGTATAAGAAGATGTTAAATGCAGAAGTGGAAAGGGCCTGCAAGATGAAGCTGCATCACTCAAGCCAGGGAGTGTGGGTTCCCTGCAGTGGGCTCTTTGCTGGCCTCTCCAGGCATGCAGTTCCCTTCTCCACAGGGGATGTGCCGCGGCCAATAATACCTCAAGGTCAGGAAGTTTTTCCAGACATTTCAGCCAGTGTTGTTTCCTTTTTAAATTTCATCCTGTATCTCATAATTTAGACCTGTCACTTGTGGAATTGCTCTAGCTAGTCTCTCCTCTTTTCTTAAGCTTTCCCGAAATATCTGGAAGTCTTCTGCATTTTTCACTTAGAAAAGTTGCACATTTTAGCACTTTGACAGTTCCCATTTAATTCACACCTTACAGCTTGCATTGTTTTATTCTGAGCTTTCTGTCTTCAATCTCTGCCTGCCCTGTGGGGAGCCTGGCTGCTGTTTCTCTGGCTGTGCTTTTTAAGCCTGTGTCTGAAAAGGAGAATGGTGCTCCCACATCTCCGCTCTGTGGGGAGGCAGTGCACATCCAGTTTGAGTTTGGATCTCCCTGGACTTCCCTGTCTGCACTTTTCCTTGTGCTTGTGTACCCCTCATTGATCCTTCAGCTTTCAGTGTTGCCTGTGGTCACATTTTAAGTTGCCTATGGGACTTTTGTACTTGCTTTTTAGCAGAAAGATGTGTTTAAATTGGGTATCAGCAGATAGGGTGTGCAACCAGATCCTCTTCAAAAGGATGCTGCTGGAAGTTTTGGTTGGTCAGTGGTAATAAATAGCATGATCAGAAATTCAATAGATCTTTTGTCTTTTTTATTGGCTTTCCAGTAGCCTGAAAGTTCAGTTAAACTAATGGAAGTTACTGTAAAATCTGGAGGAAATTTATATATCCTTGCAGCCACCTGTTAGTGTGTAGGTTGCAGTCAGAAAATTCAAATGACAGGTCTAGTTTAAATTTTCAGTTGAAATAACACATGGGAAGCGGCCTATGAAAAGCACTTCTTGTTTAATAGACAAGTTCAGTTAAAGCATTTTTTTTTTCAGTATGAGGCATGGCACTAGTCAGATCAGCTACAAAATTTTTACTGTATTTTCTTTTGTGTTCCTCTTTGTTTTAAACAAACAAACAGCTGTGAGTGTGTGCTCTAAACGTCAAGCCATGGCTCAGTTAATACTGAAATTATCTTTGTAGGAACACACTCACAGTTTTGTTTTGTTGTTGGTTTTGCTTTTTAAAATACATCTGAAAGCGTTGCATAAAAGTGAAAGTTGAAAAGAGAAATGGGAGATGGGCTTCTACAAAGGGAGTAAAATATAAAGTGACAGCTGGGGAAAGTAGGGTCAGCCAGCGAAACAGATGGCACTGATCCTGTCAACAAATAAAAGTTCTGGCTGGCTTGAAACAGTAGCATTTTTTAAAGCTTGATTGTTGTGTCTATGTTGAAGTTCAGCCATGCAGATCTGATGCAAGACAGTCAACATCTTGGCTCTGTAGTAATACAGGATGAATCCCCACCCACAAAAAGGGGGCTCAGGTGGAGGTGATAGGTAGTGCCTTTTGCTGAAATAATTTAAAACTTAGGACAGAATTAAGGCTTTGGTTTTGGCCAGGAGTTTCCACTCTGCTGATGGTATTCTTCGTGTTACATTTTGCTAAAACAAGTGTCCCAGTGTCCACAGGTTGGTCACAGTTTCTATTAGTTGCCTGAATATTTCACCCCTACTGGTACCTGGAGTCTTGGTTTTGGTGGGGCTTCAAGGCAAGAAGTTGTTGAGGTCTCTAACAGTGGTTAGATTTCTACCAGGGTAAGGGAGTGATATCTGAATATACCACATGGTGTTGGCTGTCTGGAGGTGAGAGGGGGAGTTCATTCCACTTGTGAAACGATGGTGGGGCATTAGTGCTGTATATGATGGCACTTGTCTCTGCAACAACTTCAGCATCTCATGGAACTTGCCACTGATCTTGGCACCTGTTTGACAGGAAACTCCTGCTTGCTTGAATCTCATCCTTACCCATGCACCTGTTTGAAAAAAACCTGTGAAATTCTTAAAAAGAGAGCTAATAAACTACAATCTAATTTTTGGGCCATGTTATGTACTTGAAATGGACAGTAGGTAGAAGCTCCTGTACTACCTTCTACCTAACTATTGGGAATTTATCATAATTACTATTTTTTAAATGCCCGGTGGACATTTCATTTCGGTGATTACACAGAGCCCCAGTAGTTAGTCCTTGCAAGGCAAAAGAATTGACTGGAAAAACATACTGGAAGTCAGAAGGCAGGAGTGAGTTCAGGTTTGGGCTGTCAGTGTGCTCTTTGCTGTGATGCATTGTCTCTGTGTCCCAGGCCCTTGTTGTAAACCAGGGATGTATTTTGTGAGTGGGTTTGTACATTGTATGTTAAGCTTTGTGCTGGTCTCACCTGAGTCCTATGCTCAACTCTTTGAGATCATGAGGAGGGACTAATGGGGGTAGAGAACAAATGAACCAGTGGGGAGGATGGTGTAGTGCACACCCTCAAGTGAGTTGAAAGCATTTCCCTTGCCTTTGTGATTACGCCACCACACACACGTTGTAAGGCGTGAAGCAACTTGTGTTGGTTTACTTGGGTTTTGAAAATCAGAGCTAGGGGTGATTAGCATTTCAAAAAGGTGACAGAACCTTTTGCCACCCCTGCAGGACTTGGCATAGTTCTGATGTGGTACCTGGCCTGTGTGGCAGGTACAAGTGCTGTCAGGACTCAGCTGTCACCCTGGCTGGGGTAGCTACTTCCAGAGCTGTTTCACATGCCCTGTGCTTTCAGCTGTTCTGGAAACCATGCTAGGATATGGAGAAAAGTCCAACTTTGCCTTCTTGGCTGTCCTTGAGAACAGCTTACAGTCTTCTTCCTTTCCTCTTCCTTTCCTCATCCTTTCCTCTTCCTCTCCTCTTCCTATCTTTTTCTCTACAGAAAAAGATGACAACCTACATATGTGAATATCAGCTATTTAAGCTATTAATCACAAGTTCCATTTATGCAGAGAGCCCTGATAAGTCCTTACTAACACAGTTTGACAGATACAGCTTGAAGCTCTCTGGGAAAGAGCTTAGTTACAGATCTTGACAAAATTACTTTGAGCACAGCCTGCTCTACAGGGAGCTGAGCTGGGCAGTAGCCGAAACGAGCAAGCAGGTGAAGCTTTTCCCTTCTCCCTGCCACAAGGGCCTAGGTCCCTGTAATTTCCATGGCACTACTGTCAGTGTACAATAATGATGCTGTTGTTTGCAGTGGAACAGCACCTCGGGTCCAGGGTGCTGTTTCCATTTACAGCTTCCTTCCGACGAACCTTTGCTCATGAGACTTAGATCAGGATTGACATTTGTCTATAAGGAAATTGGAGAAAATATTTGCCTGATTGGATGTCATCCAGCTCTGCAGTGTACTTTGCTTTTGCACAGTGCCTCCATAATCTGTGCCGTTTTAAATCATGCAGTCCAGCATATGTGGAGAAGGATGGCTAATGATTCCCCACACCCCATGTCTCCAAGTAAAGCATGAGGCTGAAATTAACAGCATAACCAGGGAAAGAAAGAATAGCCCAGTAAGCATGAATAAACAAGAATAACTGAAAAATAGTAGTGAATTCAGCAGATGTGCTGTGGGAGGTAACCACAGCTAAATGGGAGTTTTGGGAGACCGTTCCAAGTATTTATGTAGAAGTTGAGACTTAAAAAAGAGGTCCTCTTCTAGAGGACCTTTGCCTTATGTCATGGGGAAATGTACTCTGGAACTCCTTTATCAATCTGGGTTTCCTGTCCCTCTTCAAGAGCAGAAGTCAGGAGCAGCTGGCAGGGGATAACTCATCTTTTTTGGAATACATTTAAGTTTTTCCACATGCTTTTGTGGAAATATTTTTTCAGTCATTAGCAGAATATCCCAGACATGCCAAAACATTTGAAGCTCAGCCTCTGCTGAATTTGTACTGCAAAGACTTGCAAGAATAGAGTCAAGGAAAGAGCAGCTGTCTGATGAGCCATCAGCAATCAAAGTTAAATATGCTGGTTGCCTCTCTCCTCAATCCTTTCTCTTTTGGATGCAGAATTCCTGCTGCTGGATTTTATCCTGGTGAATCTGAATCTGTAGCATAGCCTCTTAAATATTTACTGGTCAGATTCCAGTTCAGCAAGATGTAAACAAGTATTTTAAAAGGATGAGCTACCATGTCCATAACATTACCGACCTCCTTAAGACACAATACACAAGTGTTTTGAGGAATACTTGTATCTGCTGGATATATTCATATAAGGTTATCATGTAGAGAGAGCACTAATGACCACAAAGATAATTACAAAAACTCAAGGAGAAAAACCTGAATTCACAAGCTTTGTTTTAAAACATTCATGAGGGAAATATCAGAATGGATTATAGCCCTAATAGGAATCCTCTTACTGTCATCTGGATGTTGAAGACTATAAGGATTTGAATTTTCTGACTTGAATTTTTTTTATTGTGGTTTGGACGATTGTTTCCTCATTTGCACTCATGAAGGAACAGTGCTGTAGAATCGTGGGCTTTCTTTTGCCTCCCCATCTGTTCACTAGGACAACACATTGCAATGATGAGAGAATGAGCTTAGAAATTCCAAAAAACTTGAGTTGTCTTAGAAGGAGGTTAATGTGTGCACTTATTGTGGCTTTTTTACTTGAAGCAGAGGGATTGCTTACTCTGATTTAAAATGCTTTTTAATGGTACGTTAATACATGCATCTGAAACAAAACTGAGATCTCTTGTATAGATGCCATCACTGAATACAAACTGTTTTATATAATAGATTTGTTACCACTCATACAGAAAAAGGAACTATTATGAATAACCCTCTGTTATCTTACTATGCTCCTTTTCATGTCCCTGGCATACCTTTTATGTTCTCCTCTTAATAGCTTTTGTCACAAAAGAAGCAGGGCTTTACTGTCAAAGAATTAAATTGTGGCAAGTTTAATGCATCTGTCCTTAAAGAGTTTGAGGAATGCAAGAAAGAGTAGTCAGAAAATACAGAAAAAGAGCATGTACAGTTTGCACAGGAGACTTTTATTTTAGAAGGATTTTCTGGTCAGTTACATGCAGTTACATTTCTCAGAAACCTGTGAGACTTGTGAGCCCAGCTGATTCCTTACTGAGAGGGACTGTGCATGTCTGAAGTTTAGTGTGGGTTATGAGATGTTGCTACCTTAAAACACAATGATTTATAGATGAGTTGGACTGAGGAAGATCCTGGAGTACTTCAGACTAGAACAAAGAAAGTAGAAGCAAATCATTCAGCTTGTTGGGGTTTTTTCTTTCATTTGCCTTATAGGCTTATTTGCAGTTTCTCTCTGTAACTAACACATACCTTGGGTTTTGAGGGCGATTTTTTGTTCATTTGGGGAGTTTTGGGGGTTTCTTGTGTTATTTGGGGGGGGGGCACGGAGATTTGGAACATTAATGAGTGAGCCCAAATCACCTAGCCATACAATTCATTTCACAGTGAACTGGTAAAATGATAGGGCTCTTACTTTGTTGAGGGGTATTTTGTTCAGTTTTTAGCTGGGTTTTCAAAAAGTTTCATTCTATTTCATCGTATTTACTTCAATTTCTTCAAAGTTTCTGTGAGTTTATGCAGGAAGCGAAGATTGGTTCAGAGGGCACATGTCCATGCAGCCACATGTTGCTCTACGATTTTAGCCAGCTAGCCTGCCTGCAATAGCAGGCTGGGATGAAAGTCAAATTGAAAAGCAGCAGTTCTCTGCAGAAAGTGTGTGGAAAAACCACCAAGGCTTTAAAGTAGCAGTATTGATCAGACATAGAGCATCTTTAACCACTGGAGACAGCACTGAAGCAATTTTTCTCCTTCTTCCTGTTGTTCCCATTCCTGGAGGGGTAATGGATTGCCTTTAATACCATCCTTTTCTCTCCTCTCTGTCATGACCATCTATGAGATGTATTGTGTATATATAGTCTTTTTTTTTTCTTTTTTTTCCTTTTTTTTTTTCCTTTTTCTTCTTTGCCCTACAATCAATTCTACAAGATCTAAAGATTGATTTCCTTTTCTGACCCATGTTGATCACTTATGGTCAGTATTCATACCATGTGTTCTCTGCTGACATCCCGTCTATGCCTTTGGGCATGGTGTCACATTTCCCAGAAATCCCCCTAAACTGTTCCAAGCATTGCCCCAGCATCATCAAACCCCAAGTCAGTCCTGATTTGTATTCAGGCTGACCCCAAGTTCGTTCACAACATGCCTGTAGAGGCAGACCACAGGCCAAGTTGGGCAGTAGGCTAAGAGCAGATGTTGCACTTGCTTTCTCTGGAAAGAGGATGTTAAGAATTCAGCCAGACTGCAGCTGATGTGCCTCTGGCCTCGGCGCTGGGGCTGTCTGCAGAGAAGTATTAACCAAGTCCCAGCTCCTGTGGTGAAATGAGGATGAGCAGTGGGAGCGTGGCTCCTGTTCCAGCCGTGCCGCCGGCCGCTCTGCAGCACAGATGCGGGGTCAGCCACAGACTGCCTCGGCTGCGTCTCCACCTGGCTTGCAAAGTCACTAATCTTTCCCCTTCTAGAAAAACTTTCCTTGGTTCACTTAGAGAAAACACTGTATGAAAAATTTCTCATTCACGTCTCTTTTCTCATTCTCATTCAAATTAGTTTGTGTGTATTAAATGAACTTCAGTAATGCACAGCCTGACGCGTCAGCGGACTCAGCTCCACAGCTGCAAAACATGTAGTGCCTCTCATTGCTGAAAGTGATACTTCCTGTTAAGACTGCACATTTTGAAGGGAGCCAGTTTGGTGGGATGCTAGCACTTCCTATGCTATAAATAGACCAGATGAGTATCACTTTCAGTCTCAAAGGAATACATTTCTAATTTCTTGAGGCATGTAACAGTATCTCCAGCAGGTTTCTCAGGGAGTTTAATCTGTGCTGATGACGTCTCCTCACACTCAAGGTTTGACTTGCTTGTTGATGATTGAGCACGCTTGTAGCAGTGCATAGACATTTAGAGAGCTATTTATAACATCAGAGGCACTGCAGCTAAGGTCAGAGAAATCCTTGCTGCTTTGGATGGCTAGGTGGGCAGAAAAGGCAAGTGTGAAACAAGGTGTCAGACTGTGGGCTGAATATTAAACGGACAGCAGAGTTTGTGAGGAGGGGAACTACCAGTTTATTCATAGTTTTCCTTCCATGTTGGAAGTAAGGATGATTCAGCAAATGGGGCTTCTTGGGAACAGTGGTCCAGAGGTGACCTCACAGGAGTTCCATGCTTCTCTCTCATTGTGCAGCTCCCTCGTGCTACATCCTCTGTATTTCTGATGCCTGCTGTTGTAAGACAGGAAGTTCAGGTCATAGAATATGCTGGTTGAGTTGCTCATTTTCACAAGCTTAATAAAATATACTTGTGTTCAGCATATTGTTCTTCTGATTGTATGAACTGAGAAGCAGTGTAAGTGAAGTGTAACGGAATATAATGGAGCTGAGAATCTGGTTGACACTGGACTTGAATAAAAATTCTTCCTGTTGTTTTTAGTTACTAGGAAAACTGAATCCCAGCCCCTGGTCCCAAAAATCAAAATAATAGTTGGGACTGGAAAGAGTGGAAATGAGTAGATGTGTCAGAATTCAACTGTTCTTGAAGTACTCAGAATACTGCCAGGTTTTGAGTATTAAGAAGAGCTAGAGACCATCTGGAAGGAGATGCATTACCACAGAACAAGTAGGAAAAGAGAGGTAACAGGTGTGATGTTAGAAGATGGCAGAGAGCCTGGCTTCAGGAACCTACTTCATTTTTTGCCTGGCATATCAGGCATAAATTGGGGTTTTTTCCCAGTTATTAATTGCTGAATTGAAGATGAATCTGCTGTGTCGGCCAATGTAGGTGTACGTGAAAGACATTGAAAAAATGCACTGTGCTCTGATTTATTGGTTCCCAAACTTTGGTCCACAGATAAATAACAGTCTACAAGCAAGCCTTGAGTGTTGTGTAGCCAGTCTTTTGGAGCAGTGTTGCACAGTAAATCATGTAGTATTTGATTACAAAGATTAAAGGGCTAAAGGCCTTGGAGAGTGAGAGACAGTGTGCTGAGTGCTGCTGCTTGAGTGGAACAAAAGGAAAGCTGAACTAATTGAAGAAGACCAGGGAAGCTGTCCCCTGTGATCCCTATGAACGGGTTACAGTTCCTATATCCTGAAGCAAGTTTGCTGGATCACTTGATGCTTCTGCTGCAACAGGATTTCCTGGCCCAGAGTTATTTCTTTATAATGCTCTGTCTCATTCTGGCTTTTCACTGCTTCCTAAATGTACTTATCTGTACAGAGTCATACAGGCATGAAATTCATTCTCTTGGGAAGGTCCATTTCTCCCTCACTACCAAACTGCAGTAATTTTCCATCCACTTTGCTTTCTAAAAGCTACTCTTTCTCTCTTAGCTTCATCAGTTACCTCACTAACATGGCTACAGTTCCCTTATTTTTATTTTTTTTTTTTTTACATTAGTTGAGGCAAGTGTTTGGGGTGGGGGGGCTGTAACAGCATCATCCAGGCACAGGTCCAAAGCACAGTGATGAGAGAGAGAATTAATCACCCCACTAAAATGATGAATGTTTTGTTTTGATCATTTTGCATCCCACCATTGCATTTCAACTAACGAGGTTTCTGTCTCTGACCTGCACGCTTCAACTGTTCAGTAAGGTTTTGCCATCACTAACAACTGCTTGGGTTTGAAGGTAATTGTCTTTATTTTCTGGTTCATGCTTCAGGAAAAATTAAAACTTGATGCTGAGAGGGAAAAACTAGAGAGGCTTCAGGAGCTTTACTCCGAGCAGAAGACGCAGCTTGATAATTGTCCTGAGTCCATGAGGGAACAGTTACAGCAGCAGCTGAAGAGGGTCAGTAGCAAGTTTCAAGATTGCACTAATTTTTTTATTTTGTTGATTTTTACTTTCCTTTTTTTTTTTTTTTAGCTAAGTGTAACATTTTCTCCTTCAAGCATCCAGTGTTTGAACATATTTGCAACTTAGACTTATAATAGTCATGAGGGTTATGGATTTGGGTTTTTTTGTGGAATGCTTGTGATAGATTATGTGCATGATGGCAAACAAGTAACGTGCAAATGTGTGGATGAGAAATCATTTGGTGTTGAGTGTTTCTAAAAGCTTTGGGTCACTTGCCTGTAATTAGCCCTTTAGGCCTGCTGGGTGATGCGGAAGCTGTTGAGATGTTTAGATAGATGGTGGAATGTCATTCTTTACCTGAGTGAGCAAAGACAGGAATTGGCCAGTAAATTACCATCTCAGTGAAGCCATGGATAACTTCTCTTTTTCAATATATAACTTAGCTGTTAACCTGAACTGTACTTCGAAAAATTAATTTTGAAGATTTTACCACTTACTAAAATAGCTTTATTTTGTTCTATATTTTCAACAGTGTCACACAGGTATAGATAAACTTTGCATAAAAGCTAAATTGCAAATTGATTTTAGTTTGTATCATTTGTAAGCAAAAAACTACAGTATTGTCAGTGAATGCACTCTTAGTTTCTGTGGAAAAATCTTGGTATTCATTAGCCTTAAGTGGGTTATACAGCACATACAGTTATTTTATAATAATTTTAAAATTTTAATATACCAGTATGGGAAGCTCAAGAGGCATCTAAAAGTTGAGTCTTTTTTTCTGTCTTGGGTGTTTATATCAGGAATAAAGGCTGTAATAGCAGTAATGAACAAAAGGCTTTTCTGCTTTATAGGAAATATTCTTTAGATGTTGCTTTACTTGCAGAATTCTATTTTGTTTTTTCGAAGAGCAAAAAATAAAAAAGCCCAGATTTGGAAACAACAATGTTAAATTCTTAGTTGCTACAGAAAATTTGTGCTGATTTTGAGACACTTAGAGATTTTTGCAAAAAAAAAAGGAGGAGTATTATGTAATGTCTCATACATATTAAAAGGAAAGGCAGCTTTTCCTCTGCAGTCACATGCTTGACTGTATTAATTCATGAGATGCTGCAGTCTTGTTGCTGTGGGATGGTAGTAAATCTCTTTTCACTATTGACCACCAAGAGGCTTCTAGAAATCTGATTGGTTGGTTGTCTGTTTGTTCCTTGCAAGTTGTCTCAGCAATGATTTTGGATTTGAAAGTGGGACAAAGCTTGAAATGTGGGGGTGTAGTTAAGTGTCCAGTTAGTTCTATTGCATACTACTCTAGGCCAGTTGTAGTGGGAGTTTGCTGTGGCTGCTGTGGTCAATGCAGGAGAAGATATCACTGAATTAGTGCCCAGCAGCTCTCAAACTAATCTCAAGTGAAATGATTTAAGTATTGCACCCAAAATAGAGAAAACATCTTCCCCAAAAATAACTCGGGCTCCCAACAAAAGAAAGACATGGAATGAGTTCAGAGGAGGCCACAAAGATGACCAGAGGGCTGGAGCACTGCTCTTGTGAGGAGTGGCTGAGAGAGCTGCCTTCAGCCTGGAAAAGAGAAGGCTCCAAGGAGCCCTTATAGCACCTTCCAGTACCTAGAGGGGTCTTCTAGGAAGCTGGAGAGGCACCTTTTAAAAGAGCAGGAAGTGATAACCCAAGGGGTAATGGCTTTAAACTGAAAGAGGGGAGGTTCATATTAGATGCTACAAAGAAAATTTTTATCAGAGGTCAGTAAGGCACTGAAACAGGTGGCCCAGAAAACTTGTAGACCCCTCATCCCTGAAAGTGTTAAAAGCCAGGTTGGATGGGACTGTGAACAACTTGTAAGTGTAAGGTTCCCTGCCCATGGCAGGGGTTTGGAAATGAGATGATCTTATGATCTTTAAGGTCCCTTCCAGCCCAAACCGTCCTGTGAAATACCTGAGCCTGTAACTCTGTTCTGTTGTGCTACTTTACTGACAATAAGGAAAGCATGAGGGAGACAAATTCCCTTGTGGTTCTCTGGGGCTTCAGTAACTTGGTAATTTATGCCCAAGGGAGTGGGCAGCCAGCAGGCAGCTGGCTGCAGTGTGCGCAGCTGGCAGTTTGGGTTGGGGTGGGCAGCTGGCAAATCCTTTCTTCCCTGTGTCTGAAATGCATAAAGACTCTCCCTGTTGGGCAGGAAGTGTATTTTAAATGCCCCCAGTTGGCTTTTTATTATCAGTTGCCTTCTCTGAAGTCTGTTCTACTGCCTCAATAGCAATTATTGTTGTGTACAATAGGCTGAATTTACTGACTTTCATGGCCCAGGCAAAGCCCTTTTGGGTTTTTTGGGGATGCTGAAGATATCTGGCCAGTTCTATATTGTAGGTAACTGCTTTCCTGTAAATTTTAGCCCACACCTTTGCTTTTGATCTCTTCACTGTCTCCTACAAGTGAAAAGCACATCTTTGGAGAGTAAGGGGAAGATGTTTTTATTCCATTTAGGAACTTGGATTTTTCAGTTTCTGCATCCTGTGTCTTTCTCTGGTACACTGGAACCTGTTTTTTAATTCCTTTTATAGAGCCCTACCGTAGTAGTGGCTTATCTTGGCCAGTAACCTTTGCCTTAGGTTGAAATAAGAAAAGGAGCAAGTGTGCATTCCTTCCAGGATGTAGGTTTTCTTGTGTAGCAAGTCATGTACAATGTGCTTATTTTAGAGAGCCTTACCTTTTGCTAATGCTGCAATTATTAAACACACCCTTTTCTTCAGAACTCTGAAACTTGTAAGCAGGAATTCATATTACAAATGCACAGGTGTTGCAGGAAGAAGATTAGCATTCATTTCTTGTGCTGAAACGCACCATGAGTTTTATCTCATCATCCCTAAGCGGAAGGCAGGTGTGTTATTTCTTGGTTAATTTCTGCAGCATTCAACTTCTTTTTCTGACAAAACATGGTATCGGTTCAGGGGAATGCATAAAAGTGGGCTGATACTTTTTCTGAAGTACTGTACCTACTGGCTAGGTTGGATGACTAGAGTCCTTAATTACACAGAAAGCAATTTCAGCAGTTAATTCCATTTGCAGTTCTCTGGGGTTACAGGTGTGATACTTTATCCTTTTTGGTTAGAAAGCAGGTGCCCTCTGAGTTTGGCATGTGACAGCCTTCCCAGGTGGGTTCAGGCTTTGGTGGTGTCCCAGCCAGGCTACAGCAGAGCCCGGCCAGCTTGGGAGGCTCCACTTGTTCCAAGTGCTGCAAAACAGTTCCTTCACCATGCAGGTGCTTAGCAAGAGGCACAGTAGGAGTGATGGAGAAAGCAACATCAAAATAATAATTAGCCCTACTTACTCTCTCATTATGCAAGTAGGTCACTAAAAGTATTGAGATCCTGGTGAGACATGTTGTAGGAAATATATAAATATAATTGGGGGAGTGTTTGTAAGTACCTCTACTGTGGCTTCAGTAATGGCATGATTATGTTTTTGTATTTTACTGTTTTCTTTTTTTCCCTAAGGATGCTGATATTCTGGACATAGAAAGCAAACACTTTGAAGATTTAGAATTTCAGCAGCTTGAACATGAAAGCAGGTTAGATGAAGAGAAAGAAAATCTGACACAACAGCTCCTGCATGAAGTAGCTGAATATCAGCGCAGCATTGTCAGTAGAAAGGTAAAAGCACCAACACTCGATTAGTTTGTTCTTTGTTGTTAGCATAAAGGCAAGGAAATGGATCTACAACCTGCCCATCTGCAAGAAATAATGCAAAATGTTCCTCTGGGAAAGAGTTTTTGAAGCAGAGCAAAGACAATGACCCAGTGACATCCCACACAGATCAAATAATGCACTTATCCAAGGAGAAAGAAATTAATAACATTTCATGCTCTGTTTGCATATTTCATGTGGAAATCAAACCTTTAATTGCTCCAAAAAAGTACCAAAGATTCTTTATTTTCCTCATTAAAAAAGGAAATTTGTACTCTCTGGACAAAACTATAGTTATTTTAGGCTTGTTATTGATTTTGCTGTTAAATGGTTTTGTTAAAATAATAGTAGAACACCAAATTAATAAAATACAGTAATTTTAAAAATTAGTTATAAAGGTCCTATCTCAATCAATTAAATACCACTTTTTTTAGAAATTGGAGGTTGGATCTCTTAACCATTTCTGTTCAGTATATGGATGTTTGTCACTATATTATCAAAGAAAATAGGCAATTATTCTTTTGTCTCTTGAAAAAGTTTTCTCTTTACTGTCTAATTCTTATTTAATTATCTCCTTCAGAGCAGTGAGCTGTCTTGTAAAAACTCATTTTCCTGCTGCTTAGTCAGCATATGAATAAGTGAACTTTCATGAATAGGATCTTTGCTGCAGGTTGTCTTGAGATTTGAGAATAAATAATGTAAATTGTGATTGTCTTGTATTAGGAAAAGATTTCTGCTCTCAAAAAGCAAGCCAATCATATTGTCCAACAAGCACAAAGAGAACAAGATCATTTTGTAAAAGAGAAAAACAACTTAATAATGATGCTGCAAAGGGTAAGTAATTTTTGTCTTTCAAACATTTTGAGCATGCAATAAAAGAGAATGTCATAGAATAAAAGAATCTAGAGCTCAAGAAGACCATCATTTGCGCAGAAGAAAGCAAGTTGGTAATAATGTGACAGACATTCACCTTTAAAATAAAAAATAGGAAATCTTTTGCAGTGAATCAGCAGATATTCTTAAGAGAAAACACAACTGGCATTTGATAATCAAGAGTGTTTTAGAGGTGCCCTCTTTCCCAAGGACTCAAGCAGAGGCACCCATCCACGTGCGGAAGTTGGAAGCCTGTGCTCCCTGTGTGGGTACTGGGACTGTGCACAGAGTGCTCAGATTTTTGACTTGGAATAGCCCCTGGGAGGCCATGAGATGAGCTACTTCACATCAGTTAACATCTGCTTAATAAGAAGCTGGCATGAACCAGCTTCACATCTGTTTTATGTTCTGCTTTTAATCATGAGAAGAAACCATGTTTAGTTCACTAAGCAGAATCATAATTTTCAAAATGCTGAAGGAGCACTTACTTGGTTAGGCTGCCGTTGTTAAATAAGGTCTTTCATTTGTTTTTTGTTCTGTACCTCCATTTTTTGTTCAGTTCTGTTCTAAAAGGATGAAGCTGAAGCTCTGCTGTGCAGTTTCAGTCTTCTATCCTGGTGTGTTTCTTAGCACCACACTAGTTAAGGAAATGGAGAATGTTTATTTTCACTACATGGTTGTTGGTATTTAATATAAAATGTCTCGTTTTAACAGGAAAAAGAAAATCTCTGTAATCTGGAAAAGAAATATTCCACACTTTCTGGAGGAAAGGGATTTCCTGTCAGTCCCAATAGTCTGAAAGAGGTAGAGAATTTTTCTGCTTTTGACATTACCATAGCTAACTTTTAATAACACGTCATACAAAAGCACTTCAGTATGTAGTATTTAGTGATCCTAGTCATCAAATCTTTACAAAGTAATTTCATACCATTTTTTAAACTTACCCATAGAAGTCTAAATTCATAGCTTCTCTTGACATTCTTCCAATTGCAACTGGTATCACTTTAATCTCTTGCTGTGGAGAAATGATTGTTTTATGTGTGTGGAATATGTGTGTGGAATGTGTGTGTATGCCTAATTTTCTCAAAAGAGATAATTAAACCTCATTGAAGTGAAGAAGAATGAGATCTGGGAATAACTGGGAATAATAATTTGTTCAAGTACAAATACAGTTTGGTCTTATTTTTGCACTGTAGATTTTAGCATTGCCTCCCCTCCCTTAGTCTAAGGCTTCTTGCTAAAGCATGACAAATGTTCATTTTAAAAAGCATTGATTTGAAGACTTCAAGCTATTGTGGTTCTAAGATAGGTATTGAACTATTTATTGCACTTTTTTGAACAGTTAGAGGAAGCAGAAAATTTAGCATTTAAAATATACTGACAGGCATCTATGACTGCTTCATTAACTTACACTTAAAAGTTCTGACTGGTCTTGCTGGATCTGCTTGTATTGAAGCCCTGAACAACGTCTGCCACATCTAATGATGTAGATGTCTCTCTGGGAAGGTTGGCTCTCAAAGTCTAAAGCAACCACATATCCTTTCAGCACCTGGGAACGGTGGTCTTGCTTATCTGATCTCCAAGTTCCCAGGGTGCAGTTTCACATGCCAGTGGGATTGAGCACCCTTCCTTGCTTGCTTAGACTTTCAGTGTCCTAGGTTGTGTTCTGACCTGGAGATCTGACCTCCCACCAGGACATTTGGCAAGTCTAAGCTTCGTTTTTTTCCTTTTGAGATGGATCTGCCCATTCTCTCACTAGAGAGTGGGTGCTATCTGGTTGGGTTTTTTCACATACACTTCATGGCTTGCTTACTCACATACTTCAAAATGCAACTACACTAAGTGAGGCTACACTTTTTTTAATAAAATGGATTATCCAGTGGTGTCATTCCAATCACCACAGTGAAGTCAATCAGAACTTACTCCAAGGCAAGTAAGAGAAGGAGCAGCAAGGGTTATGTGTTTCATCCTCAAAAGTCCTACAAAAGTTATACCTTTGCCAGATAATCATGTTTGTCTTGGTCCAGTTTAATTCTTCTCTGAGTGTCCTGGCATCTTTAAAAATCAGGCACCAAAGACAGGCTTAGAGAGACTGCTGGCACAGCAGTTCCTTCCACCATAGGGTTGCTCATGCATCAGTCTAGTCTGTGGTCCAATGTTTGCCAGCCCTCTTCACTAAAACACGCATTTGTAACCCTCTGCCATCCATTGGGGGCTGACTCACAGCCTGCACAGCAGGAGGGTAACACTGCCTCACATAAAGAAGTAGGATGCTTATCCCAGTACTTAAATAAACAAGGAAAATCAATTCTGTTTGAAAGTTCAGCATTGAAAAAAATTACTTGGATGACTAATCTGACTTGAAACCATTTATTTAAGTAAATGTAACAGTGGTCTGAGCTAGCGCACAGCACAGTCATTTGTTCCTTACTTAGTTTTTTATCCCCCTTCTAAATCCTCACTGACATTGTGAGTCAGAACTGAATGTTCTTCATATAAAGGGGAAAATGTTTAAGTCTTTAATATAAACACAATATTGCATTACAGAATTGCTGAGTTTTGGTTACTGATAAATTGCCACCAGAAGATTGTTAAGCAAGTTTTATGTTAATTCATAGTGGATTCTATTTTACTATACTGTTGTCACATGTTTTGAGAGATAAATTTTAGTATCTTAGCTGGTTTCCTCAATTAATGGGTCATCAAATAATATGAGAGTTAAGAATTTCCTCCTATTTGTAGAGTGCTTTGCTCACGGTATGATACATAATTTTCCAGAATTGTCTATCTGCTTGAAATAACCGATATCATACATTGAAAATTATGATCTCTATTACAAATAGATAGTAATGTTGGTATTTCTTTCCAAGTTGTCTTCTATGATCATTGGTAAATTTAGGCATTTCTAAAAAGAAGAAATACTCTAGCAGTCTGTGGCTTCTCTTACGGAATTGGTGAAGTACATACACTGGTATGTCACTGTGTTGGTGCAGTAATAGAAACACAGCCCTTGCCACACACTGTCAGCGTGAAAGCAGCTTTACATCTTGATTTAAAAATAAACATATTTCTAGCTCATCTTTATGACATTGCTTCAACAGGGATTTACTCTTCCTTTTACATAGCCTTGTTTTCTATGGATAAGAAATTAGGACATTTGACTTTGTACAGCCTGATATCCTATGCACAATGGATTAGAATCCATATTTTACTTTCTAAAAAACATCTGTGCAGTTAACACTGAAATACATGCAATAACTACATTTTGCTGCCATATCTTAAATCTGCTGGCATAAATCTTCTCAGCAGGCAGAACCACACTGATGTTCCTGCCATCCCTCAGTCAATCACTTTCTGTATGACTGCTTAATGAAAAAAAAAAAGCAAATTGTAATGGCTGTAGGACTAACACTACGCGTCTCACCTGGTTCTTCTGGTAACATATAAAAGTTAGAAGTGTCTTCCAGACGATGCAAATGGAAGATGTGTTAGTGTAATTTATGAGAATGGCTTTTCCTTATAGAAGTTCTTCCCAGTTCTGTTAGTCATTTGATTTACTCAAATTAGCCCAATAGGCAAGAAACAAATCAGGTTATTTTATCAGACAAAAAAAAAATTAAGATCTCAGAATAAGATTTATTCTTCCTTTTCACCCAGTCTGCTTTCCTGAGAAAGAGCTGCATAATTTCTAAAGGGTATTTGCATTTTAGTGAAATCTTTTGGACGCTTAATGTACATTTGCACTTTGATTATAGAAATGTTTTTGGAATTAAATTAGGAGCAATTTTCAGAATCCAAGTATTTAACATTTGAAAATCTGGATGCTAATTTTATTTTATTTATGATTAAGTGATAACAAATGATAAATGATAACAAATATTTGGCTGAATCACCCTGAACTAACTTTCATTGTACTGGATACAGTAATACTCTTGCATGCCTTTTGGCTTTTGCTCCTTTTAACTTCTGAATTCCTCCTTTTAGGGCTATATCAGTGTAAGTGAAATTAGTGAGCTGTATGGCAATTCCACGAATATATCCCCTTCCACTCAGACCCCCTCAGATGTTGAAGCAGTTGCCACTGAGCCTTCCACGGCTGTGCTGACGAGCCAGCCACAAAATAAAGAGGTTTGTTTGAGAGACATTTCCCTTTGTTTGCATTGTTCTTTCATGGCTGCCTTTTTTATTTTCTTTATTTTTCGGTAATTCAACATGTAACAAACTGACCCTAAAGCACACTGCCCTCTGCCAGTTACCGAGTCAGATAACAGGTTAATAGTAAAGCTGAAGGACTGCTCCAGCTGTAAAGTGTCTTTGATGAGGTAGATGGGACTCTAAAGGCCAAAAAAACTGGATTCATATGACCCAAGCAGCTCTAAGTGACAAACTTTGCCTGCCAAACACTGTAATGTAATGCACCTTTGGCAAACCATCTGTGGATATGTTTATGACAACTTGATTAGTGGTGTTCAGGTGATCATTTTGTATGTTTTGTAGCTTCTTCTTCTTCCTCCCCATAAGGTGATAGAAGTATATCTTGAATAGTTATGGGACATGAATAGCTTCTACCTATCTTAGTTATTTCTTAGCTATTGGAGTCTGTCCAGTCTGTTTTCTAACTTTCTTTTCCTCATTCTTTGTAAAATTTTGAAAAATCCCCTTTTAAAGGAACAGAATAACCTTATAATTGTAAAGCCACAAAATTTTGCATTGCAATAAGGCAGAAACTGGTTAAGAATTTGGCATTTGTGTGCTGCTTCTGGTAGCTCAGTATGCCTTGAGATTTGCAGTAGAGTGCACCTCCTTTCCTGCTAAACACCCCACAAACACAGTGCTAAAACTGCAGCTTTTATGTGCCGTATCTTTTGAGAAATTCCAAAAAGAAAACTCTGTGTGTAATTTCTCTTTTTTCTATAAAGCTAAGATCACCTCTCTGTTCTGGATTTGTGTTTCCTCACTCTCTTTCTCCTCGCTCTATTGCTCAACTTCCATCAGTCCATTGGCCTGAGGTCATGGCTACTCATGTAGATCCTATTCCTTTATCTGATACACCTCCACCTCTGCCAGCTAAGAAACACCGCAGGCAACAACAGGTAACAGATTCAAAGCTGATAACTTGGGATTATTTTGTTTTGTTTGCTTTTGTTATGGTGGCCACAAAGTGTATTTATGTGTGAGGACTTTAGAGTGAGAGACTGTAAGTTGATTGTGCTTACAGTGTTGCACCTACAGGCACTGCTCATTTAAAAATTGGCATGATGCATTATAGAATGTTTCTGAACAAAAATTGACCTTGTAATGCAGAGGCAAATATTAATACTCAGAAGCCATTGTAACTGTCAGAGGACTTGCAGCAATAACATATGTGTGAAGTCCTAAGTTAATTTTTCATATACATTTGAACAATGCTTTTCAAAAGCTGTATTGGTTTTAAGCCACCAATTCATTAGAATAACTTCTAAGCATTCTCTTAGAATTCTCCAACTTCTTTGTCACTGGGTTCCACTTGTACACTAGACTTGAATATTTAACACAAAAGCAAAGGTACAGGGACACGTATTTAAAATGCGTGCATAAATTCAATGCATTTTTAAAATTAGTATGACTTTATTGTGATGGAAAGCATGTGAAGCAGGAGGTGCTCTGTATGTTAGATTTTGTTCTTTCCAGACTATCAGCATTTTCCATATAGAGTATAACTGAGCAAGTGCATCGCTTCATTTTGTCAAAACTGTAAATAATTCTCCGTGAAGCATTTCAGAAACCTGGAGGAGCGCAAGAAGCAGCACAGAGAGTGCACGTACCTGAGCGATACCTTGCCCCGCAAGAAAACGACCCCGTCTGTGTCTCCCCACTTCAGCAGCGCCACGCTGGGACGCAACATCGCAAACAAAGTACGTGGCTGCCACGCACAGCCTCTGCAGGAAATCCTGTGCTGGCTCAGAGGGAAGGCTGGCTAGCACCCTAAGCAGTATGTAACTCCCCAAATGCAAGCATGAAGTTGACTTTGAAATTACTTGAGGTTTATTAACAAAGGGGAATGTATATGAAACCTTCTGTACTTCCAGCCCTTCTTCTGACCTCTGGACATGTCATGCTGTAGTACATTAATCATAAATACCCAATTTCTGTCTCAAGGATTGTATTTTTGGGCTTGTTTGAATTGATTCCAGTGACACAACTTGTTGCTTTCTTTCCTACTGAAGGCCTCTAAATGGTAAAGATAAAGTTATATATAAAGTGAAAATACTCTTTATTTGTGACATGGTAAATCAGTAAACAGCAGGAAGGTGGAGGTGCTAATTTGAAAACATTTTGGCCTAATAGGGACTTCACACAGTTGAAATATCAGTGGCTGATTGATATGACATGACATTAATGTCCATGACAAAGCACATTTTTTTGCCATTGCTGATAAAAAAAGTCTCGAAATACAGTTTTAAGCATGTATTTACAAAATTTCCTGCAGGGACACTTACCATTAGGACAGAGCAACAGCTGTGGCAGCGTACTTCCTCACTGCCTGGCAACCATGACCAAAGAGTCAGAGTCGAGAAGGATGCACAAAGGTAAGACCTTTCCATTCTTTCATTTCTGTTTAAAATCAGTGTTCAGTTTTTTAAAAAATTAAGCTGAAACTGGTGTTGCTATAATCAACAGGTCTACATAATAAAAGTTTACTTCTTGGTGACAAAAGAAAGCTCTAAATGTAACTGGTTTTCTTTGATATTGGCTAAGTAAGAGGTTAATATTATGATGTAGGTGCATGGGTAGTTTTCAAGTACATGATTACCAAATATAATCCAGTAAACAGGTATATTGAAAATACACATTGTGTTAACTGGGTAAATTTGTGAGTGATTTTGAAGCAATATATTACATCCTCTTTCTTTTTTTCTCTTCCCTTTATTTTTATGTTGGGATCTTAATTTTTTTTTTTTTAACAGGCCCATGTTTTTGCCTGGATAAATTCCCCAGAGAGAGATAACTTTGAGAGGCTGTGACTGTGGTATTATAAGTGGTCTTAAATATTTGGACTACAAAATAGGAAGGGAGAGAGCTGTTCTGTTGCTAGATGGCTGTGTTTTTTAATAGGGACACAGCAGTTCTGGATCCAAAGGCAAGCTACCCCTCTGAAACATGATCTTGCAGGCTGTGGGATTCTGTGTCTGTTGTTTGTTGACATGAGTCAATACACATATTTTCTGCTTTAATGGGATGTGTTATTCATAAGAGTCCCATCTCCAAGAGGAGGCAGTCCTCAGTGCCACCTGTCAGTTTCTGTCCAGCATCTGCATCACCATTATCGATACCAGTGCCAGAGGTCCTTGTGTAGAACTGCACTGACTGAGCCTGAGCTGAGCCAAATCCATCCCGTTGTCACAGACTTGTCAGAGCTTGCAGCTGCTAAAGGTCACAGCAATGGCTGAGGTCAGTCGTACGCACCAAGATGACTCAACACAGGGATGGAACAAGCAAGCTGAAAAAGGATCCTGACTTACTGCAGCCCCTTTACAGAGTTGATCCAGTTGTGATTTGTTGGTTTGGAGCTTGAGCTGTGCAGCAGGCCTTACACAAACCTGTAGTGTTGTACCTAACTTACCTGTACATATTTTAGGTACAATACAAAAGGAGCTTCATGCTCAGCTTGGAAAGTGTCTTTGATGTAATGTGTGTGCAGGGGTGGAATAGCTGGCAATTATGTTGAGACTCAGCACTGCAGTGTTGCTTCAGTCTGAAAATCAATAGGGATGTTTTGGCTAAATTTTGACAAGAGATCAAGTATTTAAAATCTGAAATATTTCTGTAAAATGGTTGCAAAGATTGTTACCTAAAAGACAATTTTAATGACCTAAAACACAAATTTAAAGTGTTACCAAACCTAACACAGGCAAGGGTTTTAAAAATAAATCACTTTAAATGTTAATTTTTTTGTCATTGTGTAATTAAGACACAGTCTAAGAGTATTGTCAGATTTCTTGTCTTAAGAGTGAGAAAAAGAGAAACCTCATGAATCAAAATTGAATTATGGCCTGACAAAGAAGAGAGGCATGGGAAAAGGAGAGAGATGTATTCATTGGGGCAGCTGGCACAGCACATACGCTTCTGAGGTATCATGTGCTATATGGCTTGTCATACTAGTTGGCTGTTATTTTTTGAAAGATCCAGCAATTTGAATGGAAATAGAGAATTATGAAGAGAGCTTTAAGGGAAAGAGGACAGTTCTAGATGTCCTTTTCTGAAACATCAGCTTTGTGGAAGGAAAACAGGTGCTTTACTTGAACTATCACAGGACTTTCAAAGCATCATTAACAGGAAGGATATAAGAACACAAGGATCATTTGTGGCCTCTCTTAGTAGTTACTGAAGGGTTTATTCCCTTTGTGTTCAACCTCAAGCTCCTTGAATTTATTGCTATTGGAGGAACTTGAAGAGTGTAACTGCTTTTGTGCTGAAGTGCCACATTTCTAGGTTGGGGAAAGCTCCTTTGTCTGAGTAAAACACCACAAAAGCGTTTGCAGTGCTCTTTCTGCAGTGCATTGCAGAACTCAGCAAGGACAGGAATATCCAAGTCAGGTGGCTGGAGTCAGATCCCAGAGTTCTTCTATCCAGCCATACAGAAGGGCCAGAGAAACAATCTTCAAGCACCTTTCATTCAGCCTTGCAGGTAAAGCCTTAATAGAAGTCCCTTTGTGGTTTGAGCAGGGAAGGGACTGAGTTTAGCTTGGTGGGATTTCTGGTTTCCCCTCACACTTCACACCCATAATCAGCACATGGAAGGAAAACAAACTTTCTTCAAAGTCAAAGGTAAAGAAAGTGCATTTCTATGTAACAGTGAGATGTGGGTAGTGTTCCTGAACATGATATACTGCTTCAATGCACTACACAGGATCACTGAAATGGAGTATCATTGCCCATTAAAATTATGAAATCTTACTTGTCTTGCACTAAAATCAACAGCACTGAGTTTGAATAATAATGATTAATTTTATCAGACATCTTTAAACACATCTTTGAAAACCAAGCCAGATGTCATGTCAGTAGACATCCTTGGAGGTGTTCTTTTATTCCATCACTCAGTGATAAGTGTTTATATTATAACAGATACAGCATGTTTATTGTAAAAACATTCTTAAGGTAGATCAGGTTTGCCTTTTCAGAATAAGTGAGTATTTTTCAGAAGATGTACTGACAAGTCAGTGGAACTTCGTAAATGTATAGAGATTGATTATACTGATAAATACAAGCTCTCTAATCTTCCTGCTCCAAAAGTTAGTTGTTCACCTAAAAAAGGTGATGAATAGATAAAAAGTGTTCTCTACCTGTCATGTGTAGTGAGTCAGCACTTGCTCTCCTTGCGTTTCTTTCCCCACTTGACAGGTTTTTCACTCTGTCAGTTTTCCATGGCCAGGGTGATCTATTGTCAACAACATGGGCATCTTGGCTTCCTGATACCTTGGGAATAGAGCTGCTCCCAGTGCACTGGGATTGGGTTCAGTGGAGAGCCAGGGTCTCACGTGATAAATGCCACCTCATCCACTCTGTTCAGAGCCCTGGCTATCAAGCAGTGACCCCACCCACTGTTATCCAAAGAGGATGATGTGCTCCAGATGTGCTATTAGTAGCTTCCCGTGCTCCTGAGGGCTCAACAACATTGAGCAAAGTTTGAGACTAGATGTTCTGGTGTGTGCGCATGTAGATCTGAAAACAAGTTTATTCAAGGCTGGCTGGAGGCAGTAGCAGCTCAGCTGGTTTAAAGATACCGAGTGTTATCACTAAACTAGTCATGATCTGAAATTAGTTTTCTCTAATATGCTTTCTCCAGCTTTTCTTATTTCAGTCCAAGAAAGTAACCATAAAAGTCTGAGCTGAAAAAAAAGGAAAGTTAAAAGTGAAGTCAGGAAATGAAGAACAGTCTCTTGGGTTTGAACATGAGTTTCATTCTTATTTTCTTTATGCAGGAACAAGCAATATCTATGAATAAATTTTAGGCTGGATGCAGTAATAAATATTTTCATGGATTTTTAAGTACTAAACAGTTTTTATTCCAGGATTATCACACTGTGTTCAGTCAGTTATATGAGTTCAAGAATTGTTATTGAAAGAAACAGTCACTGTCAGTAATCATAGCCTGATTTAAGGGCAACTTAAACGTTTTAGAGGACACATATTTGTTATAAATCATTAGTCGAAAAAAGTATTTCTAAGCAGCCATTCATGAGGTATTTTTGAAAGACTGTATTTATAAATTCACCTCCTGTGGACATGCCTGTGTAACCAAAGCACATGCAGAAACAGAGTGAAGAATCCGCTATTGGTACGATCTCGAGAGCTCACCCTGCACAGGGGATGCCTGGAGCTCCCAGGCACTGCTGGGGGCCAGAAGCTTGCACAAGGACAGGCAGGAGCAAGGAGGGAGGGTTAGCCAGTGCAGCCCCACTGACTGCAGGATGGACTCCAGAAGGGAAGAAGGAATGGTTAGCTGGGAATTAAGACCAGATACAGCACTGAGAACAAAGCTGATGAGACAGAGAAGTTGGGTAGAAGCAAGATGATTATTTGTGTCCTTTCTAAGCTCTGTATAAAAAACCCCAGTATACTGCAAGCAAGGGGTATTTGTACAAACAATCTAGAAACTTTTCAAAGCTGTCTGCCTTTTTTGTTTTTCACTCTTTCTCTTGTCAAACTCAGGAAAAACCAGAAAAGGTATGAAAGTATCCCCTTCCCTGGCTGTGTTACTCATGTGATGTTTTTGCAAAAGTACCAGTTGCGCACTGTCAAGTAGTTCCTAGACTCTTGAAAAACTTTAAAATAATTGTTAAATAATGACAGCATTTCAAAAATTCTTTTTTTCCTGCTGTCAAATAACCTGTCACAACAGAACTTCTGACTTGTGCTAATATCTGCAGAGCTGGCTTTGCACAGGCCTAATTTTTTGCTTCTTTGCTCATAGCCACACAAATAGAGCAGAAAATGTAGAAATCTTTGCAGCTCTGTGAGTGACAATGACAAGGTAGACAGACTTGGGCTTCCTACTTTGACATGTTTCCACACAACAAATGTATCTTGACATGTTAATACCAGTCTTTAAAAATAGAAAAAAAAAAAAAAAAAAAAAAAGAAGAAGAAGAAAGAGTCTTTAAAAATAGAAAAAAAAAAAAAAAAAAAAAAGAAGAAGAAGAAAGAGTAAGAATAAAAGAAAAATGTAATGGGATCATTTTCATAAAATACTAGTGGGTTCTTTGCATACTTGACAGTGCCACTTTTAATAACAGCTTTCACCTTTAGTTCTACCCTCACCGTAATTTTGTGGTGGTATACCTGGATTTTGTGATTCTGCAGTAACTCCTTTGGAATATTTTTCTTTGATGACATGGCTTTATGGATTTTTGCAATATTTTTCTCAACAGTATGGCTGTTAACATTGTTAAGTTTACAGGTTTGCTATAGAGCAGTGGAGCTCTGTAGTAAAACCAATGCAGCAACAAATATTTTAGCTCTTGTATCAGGCTAGACATAACTGATACAAACCTTGGCTTGTGGGAAGTTTAAGTGCTGGATCTTACAAGGAGTCTAGTATTTTTAAGTGCATGTTGTGTGAATAGGCATCTCAGCAGTTAAAACTTCCTTAACCAACAGATTGTGCCTGCCGAGTGTGTAGGTGTGGCTGTAATGGAGGCTGGTTGGCTGTGAAGCCTCGTGGTGTTGGTACACAGCTGATTCTGACCTGTGAGCTGCCTGCTGCTTACAGCATGAACATAAAAGGAGAACACTGAATTATGCTTTGTTTCTGTGAATGCATCTTATTTTGCAGTCTAACAAACACTGACTTCTTCCAGTGTTTAGTTATATTTGCATGATTGCATAAATTTGACTGATAAATGTTTTCCTCAAAAATGGGCTCTTTATCTTAAGGGGTAGAGCTTTTGTAGCACTGCTGTGCTTGCTCCATGCCTTTTAGATGGGTTTATTTTTCAGTGAAATATAAAATACAGAATTAAGATTTCTGAGTAGGCAAGGATTTGTAGAGGGCTCAACAGAAAAGCATGCATTTGAATAACATTCTTTCAGTAATTTATTTTTTTCTCTCTTGCCATAATGAATTCTTGATAACCATTTCACAGGAGCAATTAGTCATTCCAAAGGTTCCAGTATGAAAGGTAATTGCTTATCTGCAATAACAGAAGCATTTGCCAAAATAAGGGGGAGAAAGCAAACCACACATATGAATCAGTAATACCTGTGTAGTGTGATGCTATTATTTATGACTGCTGAGGTGTATTTGTGTCCCTTCTGTCTCTTTTACTAATCAATGCAGTTGAATTTTTGATTGAAATTTAGTGTTCTTTTAAGTGGCATGTGAGTTCTATTAGTTCCTGAGAAACCAGCTTTATCTGTCTCCAAGAAAGCTCTGTGTGGTTCAGAGGGAAGCAAGGAGAAAACTACCTTGCAAGTGCTTGTAGGGCACAGTTACTTTAATGGCATGCTTTAATTATTCAGCTGAAGACACACTTTTGAGATAACTGCAGTTGTTGGCTCTCTGAACTGGGACTCTTCCAGCTCTGGTATGGCAAAAAGTACCAGAGAGTAATCTTGTATGCACAGATAGGAAATGAGAATAAGGCAGAAAAATACTGCACTTTAAGCATGCTTACTTAACATCAGTGTCTTAATGGTGTCTAGTAAGTAGTTTTATCTGGACCTTGGTTCATTATACATTTGTCTGCATTTTTCCCATGTCTGTTTATCTTAAATATGTGGAATGTTAGTGGCTGCCTTCCTGTAAAAATGTGAGGTCTTCATGTTGTCTATCAATCATTCTTAATCTTCAGCTCTGCCAGCAGCTCAGAATTTCAGTCAGAAAGGTGCAGAGAATATTATAAACCTAACTATCAGAACTATGAGAAAGTCTCACTTCTTGCATTCACTGAAGGAAAACATGAGCAGTGTGGTTGCATTCCTAATCACATAGATGGAACAACCTTAAAAGGGCACTGTAAAATACTTCAGCAGTTAAAATGACAAGTTCTCCTCATCAGGCAAGCTCTACAACCTCTCTCTAAGTCTGCATTATTTTCAGAGAGCAAGGGAGACATGAGATCAAAATAATTGTGAAAAGACATTTTTAAAGGACACATTGCCAAACAGAGTTCCCTGTGTTCAAAAAGGATGACTTTTCAGAAAACATGTTTTTGTGGAAAAGTAACAGAAGGACCTTTTCTTCAGAATCGTTGACCTATAAGATCTGCTTCAATCCTGCAGGGTGCAATTTCAAAACTCCAGTAAAGTACCTCTACCTAGTAACTATGATTCTATAACAAGCAGCCTGTATTATTTCAGCTGAAGCTAAGAGTCCAACTGCAGTTATCAGAAGGCAAAGTTTCCCAAAGAGACAAAAAAAAAAAAAAAAAAATCCATGTGCAATAAAGTCAACCAGAAAAGTACTTAAGAATATTGAATATCAGGACTTTTTTCTTTTTTCTCTAATTCAGTCAGTGTCATTTCTTCTGAATTCCTGAATTTAACTGCATTACTTTCCAGATGAGGCCTAATTTTCATTTTAAAATGTAAATTTCATTTTTTCAAATTAGATTTTCATAATACACATACAAGAACATATATTGAAAAGTCAGTTATACTAATGTGCATATATTTGAATCGATCATAGATAAAACAGGTATTTAAAGCTTTTATTTCAATATGATTAACCTGTAAAATTAACTGTAATATTGTAGTACCTTGGTCACAGTGCAGTAAAGACTGAGGTGGTGTTCAAAATGCTTGTGCTGCTAACAAGTTATGCTCCTATCACATAATTTTTGTGTGAAATCAGTGTTCCCTCTGTGCTCCATAGGGTATAACCATCAGCGCATCTGTGAAAACCAAAGGCAGAAGTCTCCAGAATTCTACAGCCGAACAGCATCAGAATCCAACGTGTATTTGAACAGTTTCCATTACCCCGATCGCAGTTACAAGGACCATGCCTTTGACACACTAAGCTTAGACAGTTCCGACAGTATGGAGACGAGCATATCAGCCTGCTCGCCAGATAACATTTCCAGGTAAGTTTTCTTTCCTTCTGATCCTACAGTGGTCAGAGGGTCATTATGAAAAAAGAGAATTTTTACATGTTGGCACTGTGATAGTGTGAATGCTGCTGACTGGTTAAGAAGATGTAAGATCATTAGACAGGCATCATATTTGTTTAGCTCCTCGTAATCAGGTTTAATTACACCTCCCTCACCTATTCATAGAAAGATGAAAAATAGAAATATAAGAAGTTAAGCCATAATGCTAAAGTTTACAGAACAATCAGTGCTTCCTCACCCAATCACTGCAGGGAAGGAATTTCCTCTGATATGAAATTTCTCACAGACGTGTGCCAGTGATGACGTACACTTCTACAAGCCCAGCGTGTTAACCAACTAGATGCTTAAGCCGAAACACTCAGGCTTCTTCCAAAAGTCTTTTTCCCCTTTCCTCTTTTCTGGGTCAGTGAAAATCAAGAGATGACACTGAAATGCTTGCCTTTTTCATCTTCAGAGGCTGTCAGCTCAGACACCATTTCTCAGATGAAAGGAATTTCCATATCTGTGTTAAAAGTCCAGATGAGTCTCAAAATTGTGTGTGCAAACAATTTTCCCTTGACAGTCTGTTTTTTATTTCCGACATGATGGTAATGCTTTCATTCCTGCTCACAGCCCTGTCCCAGCAGTTTCACAAGCTGAATTTCACATAAATAGAGGCTGATACTTCAGTACAGCTTTCTCACAGCACTATTAATACCTTGTGAACACAAGGACAGCTTTTTTGGCTAGCATGTAGTATTTTACTTAGCATCTGTTTGCTGTGGCAGGGAAGCTTTCCCCTTTTAGTTAATATCACTGCAGCGTTAAGAGTTTCAGAAAATACCAGTGGCAGTCATTCTGCTGGCTGGTTTGCTTGGGCTTTTTTGCATTGGTTGGTGTTGGTACTTTTTTTAAGGAAAAACATTAGGACTTGGGTTTTGAGGATTTCTGTTTTAAATGGATAGTCAGCAATTTTCTGATAGCTGGAGACAGGCTGGGAACTAATTCTGTACATTGATCTAATGTGCCAGTGATATGAAACCTTTCCCTCTCTGACTTCCTGCTCTGACCATTTGGAAGGAGGATGATGTGTCTGAGCTTAGCATTTTTAAGTCCAGTCTCCAGCCCTGGACTGGGAAGCCCCAACAGCTGTTGAATTTCACTGATGCTGCTTGTTCTTCTGCTTGCTTCCCTCTGACTCTTGCAGCCAATGCCAGAGGAAAACAAAGCAACACAAAAAAACAAATAGCCCGAATCAATACAAAAACCAGAAAAGGACCCTTTACAACAGATCTTTCTGTTTCTCGCAAGGCAAACTTTGGTGAAAGAAGAAAAGAACGTGAGCTAATTTTGTTGATAAAATCAGGAAGATAGGCAGTTAATTTTCCTTGACAAAATTTCATTTAAGCAAAATTAATTCAGACTGTTTTAGATGGTGTTTGAGAATATTTTCTAGCCATATCAGACTTTAAAGGAAAACAATTTATGGTGCTTTGTTCTGACTAGTTTAAAATGTTTAAGTTATATTATACCATGTTTAAAGCAAGAGAAACATTTTTTTTTTTTAGAAATGCATAAAATTTGTGGGTGCTCAAAATACAGAAGAACTGCTGTAGTAATTCATCAACTCACCAAACATACCTCTTTTTTTTGTTAGTGGCTACTGCACTGAATTGTATCTGTCAACTCCATTCTTAAGTTATGTTGGACTAGAATATTTCTTTAAGTACCAACTATTATTTTAAATAAGAAATAATGGGGTTTTTTTCAGTGCTAGCACTTCAAACGTTGCAAGAATAGAGGAGATGGAGAGACTGCTCAAACAAGCACATGCTGAAAAGACTCGGCTGCTTGAGACCAGGGTAAGTGTAATTTTGAGTAAGAGGAGGCATGTAAGTTTGGATAATATTCACCTAATGCAACATAGAAACCAACCCGGGTTATACCTAATAGACACTTAAAAAATACCTCTTTCCCCTTGGCTTCACCTCACACTACAACCTTGAGCCCATATGCAATATCTGCTATCTCAAAGGACAAGTTGGTGGTAAAACCCCCAGAAACTTGGTCAGCATTGGTTTGACACCTGCTGGGGGAGCTGATTAAGAAGCACCTTCATTTCTGTTTGCAATCCTTACTCCAAATTTCAGTCCAGTATGCTAGATACATATTTCTGCCTACTTAAAGGGACAAAAAGCTGTTTAGCCCTAACTTAGAAATGATTTTGCCAGCTATAGTTTTGCATATAATTGAAGTTCCATGTGTGCTGTGGTATTTAGGAACGGGAGATGGAAGCTAAGAAACGAGCTCTGGAAGAAGAAAAACGCCGCAGAGAGCAACTGGAGAAAAGATTGGAGGAAGAAACGAGCCAGAGGCAAAAATTAATTGAAAAAGAAGTCAAAATACGTGAGAAACAAAGAGCACAGGTCAGATATCGGGATGTGAAATGGTTTTGAACTGCAAGACTTCCCCTTCATATACAGGAAAAGGACTAAGTGTATTTCTGCCAATGGCAGACAGAACTGCTTTCAGCTGAACAGATGGATTTAGTATTTCTGAGGTGCAGTTGTTTTGCTAAAAGTATGTTTGGGGTCTTGGAGCCAAGTATTCATTTAAAGTTAGATAACAGCATAGGTATCTATTTAGCATTCTATATATAAAGTATCAATATTAATCCTGTAAAGTTTGTTACTGAATATAGGCAGAACAGATTTTTTTGGCCAAAACAACAGAAATTTGTGAGTGTGTTAATTTTATAAACCATTGGTGTGGAGTTGATGGGGGTTTTTTTGTTTTGTTTTGCTTTTTCTTTTAATACATAAAATACCTTGAAATGTGAATTATTACTTCCAAACATTTGACCAAAAAGAAAAAGGCAAAAAAGGAAGTTTTTTCAGCTCTACATCTACAGTAGAGAGTAATTTTTTTTTTTCTAAAGTTAATGGGACCATACAACATGAGGAACATTACTTAATCTAAAATTGTTACCTCCTACGTATTTTTTCTCTTTCTTTGGTCTTAGAAGTACCTTGAGTTTTCTTTAGGCTTAGGGTTTTACCTATCTGTTTATTCTTCCAAAAACAGTAATATCTATAAGGTGCAGCAAATATATGAGGCAGTCATTGCTAGTATTCCAGAGCAATGTCTCCATCTTAATAGATGTATTTGAGTGCAGAAGATTCCATATCATATTGGAATATCTTTCTGGTTTTATCTGTGCTACCCTTGCTGATGTTTTAACCAGCTGTTTCTAGTTAAATATATTCATTCATTTGTTTTTATTTTATTACATTATAAAATGTAATTAGGAATACTAAATTTTACTTGCTTGCCTCATTTTTTTCTCAGAAATTTTGTTGACAGTTGAAATATGGCATAAACAACAATGCAGTGCTGACATCTTTATCCCAAATTAGAGTATGCATGTGCTGTAAAAGAATGTCCTGTCAGTTACTGCTAGTTGTCAGACCTGGCAGAGAAAAGAAGACTGAATTGGCAGGAAGACAAAAACGTATCTGTCAAAAATGACTGGGTTTTTTTCTTTTTTATTTCTTTTGTACAGTGAGGCAAATTTCTTTTTCCCCAGCACGTTTGGACACTTAGAAATGTAAACAAGAGGAAGGAACTCCACCTTTGCACTTGCCAGAGCTGGTGCCAGCTCGTATCATACAGGACTGCATAATTTTAGAAGGGTGCTAAGAGTTCTTGTGAGCAGCACAGCTCCTATTGCACCAAGAGGCTCTTAAGAATGCCATGAATGCAAATCAAAATCCTTTTGATTTGAGACTTGCAGTGGGATTTGACAGGCTATCTTGAGGAATGGAGCAGGGGCAGATTAGTTTCTCCAGGTCACTGACTTCTCTGGAGTCCAAGGGGAGAGAGACAGGGAGATGCTCCTTTCACAGATCCTTGAAAGCATCTAAAATCAGCTTCTGTTCCAAAGTAGCCTTTCTCTGCCTTAGCTGCAGCAGGAGCCTTCTCTAGGAGACCTGTCTTCTGTGTTTAAAATGAGGGGACAGTGATTGCGCAGACACTCAGGCAGAGAAAACAAGAATATTCCCTCAGTCAGCAGAGGTTCCAAATCACTATCTCCTCCCGCTTGTTCTCCCAACTGACACTATCCAGGCTTAGTGCAGAGTCTGGAACTGCAGTCAAGAATGAGGCACTGTCCATGCACTGCTTTGCTGTCTCTTGCAGAGGGATGCACTTCAGTTCTCTGTACCATACTGTGAACTAGTTATCACAATTAATTTGTCCAGCAGAAAATAATTCTGTTTTGTAATTCTGTTTTGTTCGCCACAATCTCTGTGAAACTAACTGGTGATTACAGTTCATTCCCATTATTAATGTTTCCTGCAATAGCATGCTCTTATTATTTAGATATTATACTCTGCATGAAAATACCTGTAGCAATAGAATTAAAATTGAAGATTGGCATGTGTGCACTGAGTGTTTTATCCAGAGAAATAAAGGATATGCTTAACATCCTACATATGAAGTTCTTGGACCTCATCTAAGGCAGTAACACACCCTTACATTTAATTGATGTTTTAATTCTAAGACAACTTTTCTGTGCTGTGGCCTCTGTTTTACCACCTTATCAGCTGTTGATTTCATGCTCTGTCTGGTTTTTACAAAATTACTCAACACTGTAAAGTTAGAAGCTTAAAGAATTTTTCTTTTCAAGAAAATTAGAGCTGCAGTAAAAGTTCTTTATTTTTCTTACATTTATTCTTAGACTCTATGAGTAGTTTTCAGTTATGTCCTTGCAGCAGAAAGGGTAGGAGATGATGAGGCTTCTCTTAAAAATAATATGATTTTCTTTTCTTTTCTGTAAGGCCCGTCCCTTGACTCGCTATTTGCCTGTTAGAAAGGAAGACTTTGACCTACGAAGTCACATTGAAACAGCTGGGCACAACATAGAGACCTGTTACCACATTTCTCTCACTGAGAAGACCTGCCGAGGCTTTCTGATTAAAATGGGAGGAAAAATTAAAACGTGGAAAAAACGGTGGTTTGTTTTTGACAGAAACAAGAGAACTTTTACTTATTATGCAGGTAGGTTGCAGGATTGCTACTACGGTACATCTGTTCTTCTATTTTTTTATCAAACTCAGCTGAGTTATGAACAAGTAGGGAGTCCAGATAAAACTTAGATTTCCATTTCATCCATTCCGTTAGAGGTCCTGTGAACCCTTCCCTATAGTGTTCAATCTTCATGCGAGGTGAGGCAGAATTGAGCATACAAAACAAAACAAAGGAGGAGATGCAGATGGGCAAGAGAAAAAATGGAAGATAATCAGGTTACAAGTACACAGAATAATGGTTCCACATGTTTTATTTTTAAATATTATATACTTCTCCCCATGACTGAATGATTTCTTGTACCCTTTATACAAGAATATAATTTATTATACTGACCATGAAAATTGAAGTGGATGTTTCTGCAGTCCTGTGCTTAATGTGAAGAAAAGGACATTAAACATACAGGGGTAGACTTTTTTTGAAAAGACTTTTGTTTGCCTTATTTTGAAAGTGTAAGGAATTTCAGATGAAGAATACGCAATAATCCAAAGGTGTTTATGTACATCAAGTTGTGTTACACAATATCTGGAACCATCATAAGCTGTACATTACTTTTATCTTAGGGTAAACCCAGAAATGGGAATTTAACAACAGACTTCTTTCTCCAAATGCTCTGCAAATATACAGAGTTCATTTCTGAGGAAGCCGCAAAAGTAAAATTGTGCTCTGAATATTTATTGTTCAGAGTGGCCAGAAAGGCATATGCAGGATGGACATTGCTAAGATGCAGAAGGAAACACCAAGTACAAAAACCACCCAAATAGCTTCATTTACTTTACTGACATAACTGCTTTCCAACAACTCATACGGAACTTAAAATTGAATTGATTCATTCATTACATACCCACTGAATATTTCTTACTAGTTTGCAGTAGAACAATGAAGAATGTGACATCTTTTATTTTGTTCGTAACATCTGGTTTATTGGCTAGGAAGGCCTGTAACAGAGCATTCCCATCTGGTACTGATTCTTTGTCTTTTTTTAGTAGTCATGTTAACATTTAATGATTTCACTTCATAGTGCAGTACAGTTGCCATAATGGATTCTCAATTACCAAAGAAAACTTTCACTAATGTCTCAAGGACTCCAACCAACACGCACAGTTTTGTGGGGAGTCTGTACCTGCTGCACTAAAATGTCGCTGCTTCTATAAGTGAGGATCCGTCTGGATCTTTAAATACGTAGTAGACTTCCAAAATAAATACTGGAGCTGTAAATTCAGAGTAATTGAACTCAAAGTGAAAGTACTGAGATAATGCTTTAGTTCTGCCAATGCACTGAGCCAAGAAATTACCCTGAAGTCTGACAGCTTAGTGCGGCAGCTGCATCTGCACTTTCGGAACTGAAGCGTTCAGGGAACTCTACCAAGACTCTTTCGATGGGAGCTTGTGGGGTACCTGAAATAGTCTGGTAACCAAGGGCCCAGGTGGGGCTTGGAAAGACAGTGGATCCCCTGCTTACTGGTAGGGCACAGACAGCACACTTTGTATAATGCTGTATTTATCTCAGTATAACGCGTGCTGCAGTCTCATAATCCTGTACCTCAGTGCTTCAGTACTGCTGCTCTGGGGCCTGGCAGGGAGATTCCCAAAGCTGCATCGTTTGCTCTCTGGGATTTCATTTTGCTATCATATGAAGCTTTCAGAATTGCATGCAGCTACAGATAGGATGTAAGCTGAGTTCCTCAAGTGTTTAAATGACAGCAGAATCCCTCATGGGACTGATAAAGATGTTCTGCATGGCTGTTCAGTGTTGAGATGATACCATGACTTGAGGGAGAAAGCATTATTTTCCCCTAACACAAAAGTGTTGGGACTGAAAGGAAGTTCAGATGCAGTTGGGATGCAATTTCTTTCTCCACTGCAGGAAAATGGAGGGTGGATGCTGCCCAGCCCTGCTCCTTTTTCTTGTGAAAAATTATAGTGGTGACTCTTACGTTCACATGTGAAGAAGCATTCTTTTAAAAAAGTACATGCACAAACTATGTTCTAATAAAAAGGTTTCACTGTCAGATTGTATTGAAAATTTGATCATCATTACAGTTTTTCCTTGAAGGCATACTGGAGGACTTAGTGTGCAAACTGTCTGCAGTCTGGCTGGTTTTCATGGAATTGGAAGAGTGGGATTTCAGAAGCAGATCTGATAAGTCAGTTACTTATCAGCTGAACATATATGGAAATGCAAATTAAGCTTTTGCTTCTTACTTTGCTTCATTTCAGTTCTGAAGTCGTTCTCTCTTTTCCATTTTAGACAAGCATGAAACTAAATTAAAAGGTGTAATATATTTTCAAGCTATTGAAGAAGTCTATTATGATCATCTAAAGAATGCATATAAGGTAAACTTTGTTATTGCTGTTTTAACCACATATCACAGAAAATACCCGAAGTATAGTAGCTGCTGTAAAAATAAAGGGAGAACTAACATTATTGGAGGAAAAAAAAAAAAAAGAAACAAGTACTAACAAAAACCCCTGGAGTGGAGGAAAAGGAAGAGGAAGCTAATGAGTGATCAGCACTGGTTTTTTTATACTAATGGGAGCAGAAATAAGTGTCTACCTGCAAAGTAGGTAGGGATTTGCTGCAAGGAGTTCCTTAGTCCAGTGACAAGTCCACTGAAATCAGTGGCTTGGACAAGTCAAGGGCTGGCTGCATGCCTCTGTCCCAGGGAGGAAGTTAACTCTGCCGGCAGCTCATGGCACCCGGTGCCACTCACCTGTAATTTAAATGAACTGTGAACAATTTGTGCAAGTCACTGGATGGAGTGGGGGAGTTACTTATTTGAGCACGAAACAACAGCTTGGAGCCCTGTAGTACTGTATAATAGCCTACTGGGAAAATGGTGTAAAAGGTGTTTATGGTGGCTACAAACACTTAAAATGCATCTCTGTTGCAATATAAGATGCAGTGCTACAGCATTTTATCTTTCTTCCTAACGCTATTCATAAATACCCCTGTAAGCACTTCCACTTCTGTTACCAATAAATGGCTTTGATTTCACTCTTTTGGTATCTTCTTTGTGTTTTATTCTAGAGCCCCAACCCATTGCTGACCTTCAGTGTTAAGACCCATGACCGCATCTACTACATGGTTGCTCCTTCTCCAGAAGCCATGAGGATATGGATGGATGTCATTGTGACAGGCGCGGAAGGCTACACCCACTTCATGTTATAACAAAGGGGAGCAATAGGGCATCCTGCAATAACGCAACTAATGAAGTCAGCCATAGCTAGTGACAGCTGGAAGCCAGTGAATACCCTGAAATGTCCTCCTTATGATGTGCACCTGAAACCTCAGATTGAGAGGGGGTTACAAATGCATTGAAAAGGGGGGGTTGTTACCTCTGGTAGGTGATCTTTATAGGAATGAACGAGCTAAAGCTGTTCAGAGAATCATAGTACTCCAAAATGGATAATCAGGCAATTTTAATTACAGCATCTTGACTGAATGACAAGTTTCTACAAATTCTCTTATACAGAGAATGTCTTCATAAATTTATACTGAACAGTTTACAAGTGCGTATGTTCTCATTGGTATGCAAAAATTCTAGTAGTGAAACAAAAAGGTGTAATAAGCATATATTTTAATATGCAAAATTTGACATTTATAGATGATTAGGTGAGTTTTTAAAACTTTTAGTCAAGTATTTTATAAAAATACAAACAAAAAAACAGCCCTAAGGTACACACAGTTCTTGCCTTAGTAGTTAAGTGTTATAACAGAGCCAAAGAGTTACATGATTCCCTTACATTTTCATATTGTTACTTGTACCTAACTTTCTGTAAGGGGACAGTGCCAAAACTCTTAATGACTTTTAATGTAATTAAATTGTTATATTCTATGTGTTCAAACATTTTGTGGCATCAACTGTATGTTTAAAGTTTGCATCTATGGAGCTCAACAAAAAAAACCCAACAAAAAACCTGAAAGAAAGAGAACTTTTTAAAGATGCATTTTTTTTTTACAAGGATGAGAAATGGAAACACATGTAATAGCTTCCTCGTAAAGAGGGACTTTTTAAATCTTCCCTGTTGAACAGAATAAGCTGATTCTGGACCCTACAGCAATTTCCTTTTATGTAGTATGGTCCCAGTGTGGTTCTAATCTTACTCTGTGCCAAGTGAACGCTCTGTTGAAATCTCTCAAACACTGCCTGCCTTGAAGCCAGCACCAAAATCTCTACCTATCTGAATTCCTTGGAGCCAAGCTTTCAGTCCCAGAGAGCTGTTTTGTTGTTTAATGTGTATCTGCACAGAATAATGCTGTCAAATAAAATAAAGAGAGAGGTGAGTTCTAAGAGTTTACACTAAGCACACAATGAATAAAAGCCCCTGAAATTTTGAAGTAGTAGGAATTGAAATTCCTAAAACAGCAAAAATACTGAAGGTGCAACAGTCTCCCATTGTGAAATCACCTCCAAGTCCTTGAGTAATATTGCAAAAAATATAAATTATTTAATTGAAATTAACTTCAAGAAAGTGTCATGACTTTAAAGAGGTTGTATTTCAGCAACTGAAACTTACATGCTCTGTGGTTTGTGCACTAGAAGAAAGCACATTAGCCTTTTTTTTTCCCTTGACAAAAAGTTAATGGCTTTTGATTAAAAAAATAAACTGAAAAGAGAATAGAACTATGCTGGCACACTATTTTTGTTATACTTTTTAAACCATGTAACTGTAATGAACAAGTTCATGGTATACACAGGTGATGTGGTTGTTCTAGCATGACAAACATCAGTTTCTACTTGAATCATAAAAGAAGAGACTGTTGTTGCAAGATGTTATCATCTGTGCAGATCACAGCCTGTAATCTATAATTTAAAACACTATCAAATAAAGTGCTTTTGTTTATACAGTTATTATTTTTCCCTGATGTATCTTGATTTTACTCCTAAGTATAGTTATAAAGGTTTTCTAATAATAATTTTTGTATCCTGCATGATGCAATGAAGGCATTTCAATAAACATTTTTAAAAATACACTTGTTTCAAATATTTTCTTGCTACATTGCACTGAGACATTTCTGATTGTCTTTTAAATAATTGTATACAGTTGTGCAAACAATACTGTATTTCTCAGTAACACTTAATTGAATGATTCAATGTATTTTCCCATAAAACATCTATGGAAGAGAACCTTTTGGAGGGCAGTGAAATTATGAGTTAGTCTGTTTTCTGCATGTACATAATATAATACCTTTTTCATTTTTTATGAACTTGTTTGAAAAATTTATCACCAGCTTTGGATATTGACAATTTTTGTTTAACTGCAAACCAGAAATTGCTTGATTTTAAGGATTTCGGAAGTTTTCCCAATATTTGACTTAGACATGACCCGAATGGGAATATTTACTCACTGTGGAAATGAAAACCAGTGTGGTTTTATGAGTGATTTGTTTTCACTAAGTTTGTCATCATCATCATCATGAAGACAACATAAGTAGAGCATGGTGGTAGGGACCCCCTTTTATGATCAGTCTGCACTGATCATAAATGCCTTCAAGCCTACCCACCTGGGAGTCAAATAACCTGCTTACCCTGAAGGCTCTCAGGCAATTGCAAAACACAGTCTGAAGTCTTAAAAACGTCCTCTGTGGTGTGCCATGACCTACCTGTGCTGGCCTGGTACTTGGATGGGAAAACAGCCTTACCCTGGCAGGCACTGACCTTCCTTCGTTCGTTTTCTTGTGCCAAGGGGAGGTTGGACATCAGGAGGAATTTCTTCGCAGAAGGGGTTGTCAGCATTGGCATGTTCTGCCCAGGGAGGTGGTGGAGGGACATCCCTGGAGGTATTCCAGAAATGACTGGATGTGGCACATAGTGCTATCGTCTAGTTGATGTGGTATTTAGTCAGAGTTTGGACTCGATATTTCAGGTCTTTTCCAGTCTAAATGATTTGCAGATTCTGTGATTATTTTCTTTGTGGCTGCCACGGCCTGTATATAAAAGGTGCAGTGCCTAAAGATGTCGTTTTGGCTCCTGTGCTCATACGCCTAAGGCCGAGACAAGGTGAGGAGCTGTGAGCCGTCTCGAGGCTGAAGGGGCCCAGGCCTTTCCCTCGGCCTCTCTTCCTCAGGTGCTCCAGGGGCCCCCGCTGCCTGCCACAGGACCCGCTCCAGGAGTTCCGTGTCCCTCCTGTACTGAGGAGCCATGACCTGCACAGAGCTCTCCAGAGGTGCCTCAGCAGGGCTGAGTAGAGGAGCTGGATTACCTCCCTTCACCTGCGGTACGCTCTTCCCAGTGCACACCTTCGGCCTTTTTGGCTACACGGCACAGCGGGCTCGGGGGAAACACGCACGCTTGGAAATGCACGCTCGATGCTCGGCTGTTTTTTATTGACGAAACCTTGCAGTTCCCCAGGGAGTCTCGGCCCTGACCGCGGCCCGCTCCGCCCCGGCCGCGGCTTCACACGCGGGGGAGGCGGGCGGCGCGTGCGCGGGCGGCGGCCATGGCGGCTATGGCGGGAGTGCTGGTGCGGGCCGGGCGTGCCTCGGCCCTGCCGGGATCGCTGTCACTGCAGAGAGCGGCCCCGGCGCTCCTGGGTAAGGGAAGGGCCGCGGGGAGCTCGGAGCAGAAGGGCTGCCAGTCGGAGGGGAGAGGATGCGTGTGGTGCCCGCTGTGAGGCCGTCGGGCGCCTCTCGGGCAGCTGCGGGTGGCACTTTTTCCTCCCCTTCAGCCCCATCTCCATCGGCAAGGGCCGGGGCGCGGCCTCTGGTGGGGATGTGCATCTTAAACTCGGTTCCCTTCCGACGGGGTTCCTGACACGCCGCTTCTCCCCGCCAGGCCCGCGGGGGGAGGAGGGGTTCGGTGCCTGTGCACAGGGCAGGGCAGCTGCTTTCCCACGTGTGTTTTGTTGGCTCTAAGCTCTTGCCGCTGGTGGATTTTGAGGAGCCAGTTCGCTTGATCGGGTGTGAAACGTGCCTGTCTGTAAAGCTCCGCCAGGCACCTGAAAAGCTTTGCCGGCAACCACTTCTAAGTGAGATCGGTCTCCGCCCAAACACGCAGTCTCCCTTCTTGATGTGTCAGACCCCGTGCTTTTCTGACCTGTTGAGTTTATTCATTGCCTTTAATTGGACAGATGAATCTCATGTAAGGTTGCTCAGTGCATAAAACTAAATTGTCACTAGGGTTGCACATTTTGGAGTTGCACAAAATCTTGAATACAGTGGGATTTCGTTGCTGGTTTTTCTCCCTTTTTGTGTGTTTATAACAGTAACATTGTCAGAGTATCCGTTTATTTGAGTGTGTCTTTAGGTGCTTTGGAACCAGGCCGAGCAGCAGTACCTGCTGGAATGTAGGGGATTGAATGAAACAAGGTGTGGACAGAGTTGAGTCCATTACCTGTCCCAGCAGCATTAATCTGCTGCTTGTGGCAGTGGGGAGATCTCAGTGCAGGAACGTTCCCAGAGTTGTTCAGGGAACATCTTTGGCTTTGATGTGTAATGTAACACTGGTCTCAGAGTTTCTGGTGTTCATAAGAGTGCACAGTGACTCCGATATGAAGAGAATTACATAGATACCATCAGGCAGGGGTCCTGTGGTCTTCCTGTAGCTATCACCTTCTGTCTGTAACTTGCTTTTATAAACACTGATACCTGCTTTTCACCCTTCAGAAATGCTTTCCTGCTCTTATCAAGGTCTTTCCTAAAATCAGGAGCAGAAATTACTGGGTAGCTGCTGATGGTTTTGTCTGTCTAAAGAGAAATCTGAGAGGGTAACTGCATTAAGCTTTGCTTTTGGGATGGCTGTGGTGGTTGCTTTAGGGGTTTGCATTATTCAGGCTGGGATTGCTGCTGGTGCTTCCATTAACTTGTTAAATGGAAGAATAGTTTGTGAAATAGCTTAGACAGTGGTTGTGTCTTAGCTGCAGTTGGAGTCCTGCCCAAAGTAATTTGAGGACACCTCCAGAGTGCTGCATTGGTGGAAGACAAGTGGCTCCAGAGGTGGCTATCAGGGCTTAAGGGAGAGGAAAATACTCCCAAATATTTTTCTATTACATTTAGCGCTTCTTGGTGTCTCCTCTTACTGGTGCTTGAAGAAGTGACTGGCTCAGTGAGAGACACACACAGATCAAAACCCACCCTGTGGATGCATCTGAATACCTTTAATGTGGAAGTCATTCGCCTTTATAAACAACTCATGCCTCAGTAGGATAAAGAACTACCTCATTGTTTAAGAAGAAATTTAATGGGTTTAATCTACAGTTCAAATGATAACGATTTCTGTTGGACTGATAGCTGCACCCTCTATCTGTTATGTATCCAAACTTGGTCATGCACATTTAAGTTTAACAACAAACCAACCCCCCAAAACCCCTTGAATGTAATCTCTCTGATAGTGACAAAACAGAACTCAAGGCTGCAGGACGTTAAGTGTGTGATACTGTCAGGGCTTGAGTTTTGCACTGTTTATCCACCCCTGGGAAGCCCTGATACTTTATTTTGGGTTGCATAGTTTCTGTGCCCCACTGTCCCACTGTTGAAGAGCCAGTCATCTCCTAATCTAAGAATCAAGAGTGTCAAAGTCTTAGAAGACTTGAAGAAGCTTTCAATTTAACAAATTGCCTTGCTGAGTTGGATAATAGGGTGGATTAAATCTACTTAACAGCTCTCTATGAATTACTTGTCCTCACCTGCAGTAGAGGTACAACTAACTACTAAAGTTAGATTAAATCCTGTAGCAGCTGTTGAGATTCAGCAGAATTATTAATTAGTTAGCATTTCCTCTGTTAATCTTATTTCCTTGTTTGGTATTATTTATTTTATTTGCTTTAAACAATGCTAATGTTGTTTTATACTCATCATGTTGAAAAAGTTAGTCACAAGATTCTTTCCCAATTCTTGATTATGAACTTGCACCTATATCTCCATATATTGTGTGGATCCAGGGTTTTGATAAAGGTGAAGTTTTATCCTTCAGTTTTAATTTTCATGAAAAATTTGTCACCTCATATACTTGTAAACGTCCACTGCACAGAGTACTCTAGTCTCAAAATTATGCATTTTGAAAATAAATGGTTAAACTAAGCAGATACTAGATGGGAAGGGTTTTTTTGTGAAATGAGTAAATGTATTCAAGATGGTATAAAGCATGAGGACTGATGAAGTCTAGGAAGCCTTAGTGTTTGTGTTCAGTCAGCCACCTTGCTAATTGCTGAGTGAACTCTCCACATGGCTGGCATTTAATGATTTGAGAAAAAAATCTCAATAAACTTTCTCTTTCAGGTTCATCAGTACATGTCAGACATTAAAGAATACAGGAGATGCTTTTTTTTTCTCTCTTGAGCCAAAATACCTTATTTTCACATAATATGTCCATATTTGCCAAACCCTGAATTTATAAAAACTTGTGTTTCTGCCAAGGTATCATGATGATTGTACTAAGCAGCTTCTCTTATTAGTTTGCAGACTGAAGTCATCGGTCAGCTTTCTTTCTCGGCCAGATCGACCAAATATTGCTTATCAGAAACTAAAAGGAAGGAATCCAGGGGTTATTTTCCTTCCAGGCTTCAATTCAAATATGAATGGTCAGAAGGCAACTGCCCTTGAAGATTTCTGCAAATCATTAGGTCATGCCTTCATCAGGTACATAGAGGAGTATTGTTCTTGAGAAAATAAAACTAGTCTCGTGGGCTGTGGGAAGAGTTTTTAACACAAATACATAAACTTTGGATTGGGATGCTCCCTGTGCTAATGGAGCTTGTATGCAAGATAAGAAGTCTTCCATTTCCAAATGTAGGATTTCTGTCAGTAGAGAGACTGAGGTAAATCAGGAGAATATATTCTGAAAGCAATTCAGAAAATTCTCTAATTTTCTGTAGTCTAGCCATTGCTACATGTTACAATCAGGCTGTAGGCATAAAAATTAAGGACCTGGAGTTCTGTTGTTGAAGTCACCACCACATGCCCTGTCCTTACCTGCCAAGTCTGATTAAGTTACCCTGTGTCTTCTGTGGGTTAGACGAGCGTGCCCTGCTCGGTGACGCTGTCCTTTGATAGACGAGATTGAATGCTGTGTGTCCTAAGTCTTCGTATTTGGGTTCAGTGTTTGAAAGAGTTCGTACATTTTAAGAATACCTTAAATTTGAAGTGTATGAGGGGTTTTCTTTTTGTCTGTAAGGAAAATTTTCTGTCTATTCTTGTAAATTATGATGTTATATCAAATGATAGAGAATGCTGCGCAACTTAGTTGTGTATGTTATATTTAAACTGTTTTTTGTGATTTCTGGTCCTGGTGATAAACAAGACCAAGTAAGAAAATACTCAGTGTGGTATCTTGTCCCCTGCTGATTTGATTATACAGTAGTATTTAGTTAGTGTCCGTGTTGCTGTAGACAGTACTGTGACTTTAGTGTTGGTGGTTATTTTTTCAGATTTGACTATACAGGATGTGGAAGTTCAGATGGTAAATTTGAAGAGTGTACAATTGGGAAGTGGAGAAAAGATGTTCTGTCTATACTGGATGAACTTACAGATGGACCACAGGTTATATTTTATTTTTAAATATAGAATGCTGTTTTTCCCTCAGGGTAGAACCTTGATCAAAAATATGCCATAATAGCTCTGGTCAACAGTAGCTTTTGCTGAACAGCTGACACCTGCTCACTTCCAAGCTGAATCATTTGGGAGGTCATATTCATAGGAGCTCTTTGGCAAGCAGGTAGGTCACAAAATCACGGAAGCATGGGTTGGCAGGACCTCCTGAAAGTTGTTCATTAGAGTCTCCTGCTCAGAGCAGGGCTGTTGTCCCAGAGAGTCTAAGAAAGCCTCATGGTGGAGATGCCACCTGACAGAGGACAGGGAATTGTTCCATTGCAGTGCAGCCCTGTTAATGAAAAAGTGTGTCACTGTCCCATGCTGATGCATTAATTAAAGGATTTGCAGGAAGATTACAAGATACTCCATAAGATTAAATAGCTTTTAAAAACAGGCAGGAGAAGCAGCATTTGATTTCTTCAGTTATTTTAGAAATTACTGTGAGAAACTTGGAATCTCCTGCAACCTAGAAATACCTAGTATTGTGTTTAAAACAATTTTGTATTACGAATTTCTTTTGTTTACTTCTTTCACAGCACTGAGCCTTTACCATGTGCATTTATCTTGAGAAGGAAATGTAAAAGTATGCATAGATACTGAATTGTTTCAATTCTCATTTTGTTTGCAGTGTTTCAGTCTCAGACAGCAATAACCAGCCATGCCAAACAGAATAATAAATACCAGATCTTGTGGTGCTTACTCAGGCAAAATTTCCACTGGAGGTGACAGCAGTTCTGCCTGGGTAAGGACAGCAGGATTATGGCCAAGGTTTAAATAGTTAAACCAAGTGAAAACTGATACTTTGTGCAAGAAGAAAAGACCTATTAGCCATTTCCTGTAAAACAGTATATTTTCTTCACATTTTAAAATTTTCTTTTCCAGATTCTGGTGGGCTCCAGCATGGGTGGATGGCTGATGCTTCATGCTGCAATAGCACGCCCAGATAAAGTAGCTGCTCTGGTTGGAGTAGCTGTAGCAGCTGATCACATTGTAACAACTTTTAAGAGGCTTCCCATTGAGGTAAATGTTGGTGGTTGGCTTTTGCGCAGTCTAAAAATCTTACCAAAAAATTAAGAAATTGTGTTATTTAAGCTGTACTTTTCCTGCAAATTTTAGGGTAAGTTTTCTGTGTTTGATTAATGTAAGCTTACACAGTATGAGACTAGTGTGAGCACTAGCCAGAGAGTGCTTATATTGCTGTGGTCTAGAGGATGTGAAGTCAGATCCCTGCTGTTTGCAGTCCATTGGATTTCAGTGTTGAGTATCTTCTATTTGCATTGGAATTGGATCCTTGTACTTTGAAGGATGGAGAAGTAGCCACTAAAGTAGTTGAGGTGGCACTGGATGAGATGATTATGACATAGGCTGTGTGCATAGAAAGGGAGTTCTTCAGATTAGTGTGTTAGTAAAGATTATAAGATTTAGGTAGTGGGAACTCCCCTTTGGAGATTCTTCCTTGATGGTAATAATGTCCAGTCTTCAGGGAAGTAAATGAGGTGTTATATGGCAATAAATAATGTGTGCTTTAGAATAATGAAAATAGTTTCCTAATTTGTTTGGGTTTTTTTCCAAGGTACTTTGTAGTGTCAGTATTACTATTTAGGACTCAGAATCTGAAAACACTGAAGAATCTAGAAATATGGTATATATAGAAATACACCTGTTGTGGCAAAGACTGAAAAGACTAATCACTAGAAAATGTCTTTTCCCTAGGATTTCTCCTTGTTTGAGGATCAGTGAACTGATTGAAGCCAAGGAGATTTACTCTTCATGGTGGCTATGCATCTTTTTCTTTTCTGATAGATTCTGGCTAAGAAACTTAATTTTGTTGGTGAGTTTTAACTAGATTAATTTGGAGAGCAGCTTTTGTGACATAGTAGAGGATTTGTCTTCTCAGGTGCTGTGAGGAGAACAGTAATGCACTTCTACTAATGAAAATGAACAAGATGAAGTTTTCTGCCTGGGGGAGTTTTACTTCTTTTAGAACAGAACTAAGTTGAGGTACTCTTAAGTACTCCTAACATCTGTTTTGTCTATTCTTTGCTCTTTTTTTATAGGCACAAAAAGAGATAGAAGAAAAGGGTGAATGGAAGTATCGAACAAAGCATAACGAGGAAGGATATTACTCCTTGACCTATGATTTTATCAGAGAAGCAGAAAATCACTGTGTGCTGAATAGTCCTATTCCTGTGACGTGTCCCATACGCCTTATCCACGGCATGAGGGATGGCGATGTCCCTTGGGAGATCTCTATGCAAGTTGCCGACCGTGTTTTGAGCAAGGACGTGGACGTTATCCTCCGCAAAATCGGCCAGCATCGGATGAGTGACAAGGAGGATACGAAGCTCCTTGTGAATACTGTTGATGATCTAATCGACAAGCTGTCAACAGTAGCATAAGCTGAAGAGTAGCGTTAGTGCATGAACTCTACACCTGACTCTTTTCCTTGAGTAACAGAATCCTTGTTCTTACTCAGATGGTGGCAGGCCTGTGACTTTCACAGTAGGAACTGAGCTTTATCTGCTGTTTCCTTACCTCTGTTTCGTAAATACAGGTATTGTATCATTGCTGCATTTGCACACAGTCCAAAGTGTGAAGGAGTGCTGCTATTGTGTTCAGAACCTCTCCTTCACCACTTTAACCATTTTTTTCACAAATTTCCTACAATTTTTTACTGACATGTTGATAATTTTTTGTTACTATTGGCCTATACAGTCAAACTTTATTTTCACATCTTTTGCACCTCTTATTGTCCTTCTGCTGTAACATCATTGTATCTTATGTCTGGAACCATCTGTGCAAGGCAAAATACAACTTGGGTGTTTACTGAAGTTAGTAATTAGAATAGTGAGTACCATGAAACTCAATAAACAGATTTCAGATAAATGGTTATTTTGTTCTGAAATGCTGTTAAAAAGTGGAAGGCACACCCTGATGGTCTGCTTGGGGTACTACATAGGGAAGAATTTTACTTCTAAGAATGTGGAGCCTCAAAGCCTTAAGAGCTCTTTACCAGTGCTTATCAGGAGGGTGTGTGCCATCTTCTCCAGGCTGCTGTCTGTTGTTGTTCATTTGTGGGCCTACTGTTAAGGGAACAATAAATAATCTTGGTGTAAACTGAAACTGGATCAATGAGGTGACTTTAATAGTAACTTCTTCAAAGTGGGGAGTACAGTTCCACAGAGCACTGCTGCCTCTTGCCTATGACTTCAGAGCTGTAGATTGCTGGAAACAGAGTCTTCTTCAGCTGCGTGAGTCCAACCCTGAGAAGTTGTAAATGGAACTTGATAGTTGGATAATTCTTCAAATGTAAGTCCGTAGAATTTAATAGTAGATGGGCTTAATTGCAAATCTGACTGTTACCTGGGTTTTGTACAGAACTACGGTACCATTCATACACTTGAGAGAGAGGAGCTTAGGTGAGAGGCTGGAAGTTCAGGCCTTAATGTGTACCATCAGTCAAAAGCATATAATTGTTTCTGGTTTCATTATTTGAAGTAGTAAATGGCATCTCTATTGTTACCTTAAAAGACTAAAGGTGCTGGGGTAAGGTATTTCTAGAGAGTTTGTAATTTTCAGTTCTGGCTATGTCAGTAGAAGTGTGCTGAACAGGGCTTTGCTGAGGTAGTGGGTTTTAATTTAAAAAAACCCCACAAACAACTAAAGTGCAAAAAAAGCGAGCAAGAACAAAACCTAAATTTCAGATCAGTCCCTGTGAAGTACAGTTGTACTTAGGCTTCACTACTGCAAAAAACAAGAAGCTGTGATGTAAAAAAATTGAATTTTGATGTAAGAGTGAAAAAAGATGGCTTTTGTTTAGATGCAAATTTTCTGCTTCAAGTGTACCAATTCTCTAACTAATTAGTCATGGAATGATAGAATGGTTTGGGTTGGAAGGGACCTTAAAGATCATCTAGTTCCAACCACCATACTGTGGGTAGGGGCATGTTCCACTAGGCCAGGTTACTCAGAGCCGCATCCAACCTGGCCTTGAACACTTCCAGAGATGGGGCATCCACGATTCCTACGGGAAGCTTGTTCCAGTGCCTAACAGTAAAGAATTTTTCCCTAATTATCTGATCTAAACTTACTCTTTAAGTTTGAACCCATTATTCCCCTTCTTCTGTCACAACATGTTCTTATAAATAGTCTCCATCCAGCTCAGGATAATATAGATTGAGGTAATTGCCTGAAGAATTAGAACATTTCATGAAATACTGTTCCCAAGTATTTCTGGCATAGACTGTTCTTCTCTTTGTATCACTATGCAATTCACTTTAGCTTTAAAACCTCTGGAATATGTTTTTAACTTTTGAGAAAGTTAATGCAAATTGCACTCCTGGCTTTGGAGCTGTGTTAATGTTTATGTACTGTTAAGCAGTTGTCATCTTTATATGTGTTTGTATGACTTGCATCTGATAAGACCTAAAAAACAGATTTTGTGAGTTTTAAAGATGCAGACAAAAATTATTTCAAAACTTTGTTCCCTAGGCCATGATAGGTTTTTTAAAATCCAGTTTTGTCACATCTTAGATTGGTTTGGCTCATATTGGAAGGAAAGGCTGAAACAAGTGGTATGCAGTAATTCCAAAGTAATTTTAATTAATGCCAAGAGTTACTAGTTGTAATAGATGTACTTTTTCTTCATACATACTAAAGTTACTTCAGTGACTGAAGTTTTGTGCCTTTGTTTTTAAAAGGGAGTTACACCTTTAAACATTCAGTTTAATACTTCAGACAAGGAAAAGGCTTTGTGTGCCTGCATAAACTGTAGCTGTGTATTCCACTTGAAAGAGTTGCATTATATTCGTGCTTCAGATTAGCCTTTATTAAATAATTGATACTTTACAGGTAAGGCGTCTGTTGCAATGCCTTAGAGCAAGATCGGTGAAAGCAAATGTGAAGTGCAGCAGTTGTGTCAATAGTTTTCAGGAGGGTTTTGTCCTTGTTTGCTGTTGGTGTTTTGTGTTGTTGCCTCCTCCACTATTCCTCCTGTAATAACATGAGGTGGGAGAGTTCAGTGTTAACAGGGTTGGCACAATTGTTGGGAATACAAAACTGCAGCATCAGTTGCTGAAACCACAGCATTACTGAAAACTTAATGCTTAGGGGAAGGGTTTTTGCCGCCACATGTTTTGTAGTTCTGTTTTCCTTCTCAGCTAAATGGAGATCACTGGTAGCATTTACAGTACAGGTAAATGCTGTATTTATCAGCATCTCTGCCTTTGCATTTAGGCCATATGTAACAAACTGTGGGTTTTACATACAGCCTACATGCTAAGGGAGAGATGATACGTTCTTCATAAAGACAGTATTCCAGGCAGTGTTTTGAAACTCAGGGAATGCTACTGTCCTCTCTGTGCTGACCTTCGGTTTTTGTAAATCTGGTTTGCTTAAATATGAAGAGCTGGCTCTGAGGTAGACCTTGTGCAGACAGACCTTTTTCTTTGACTTTGCTGTGGTAGTTCCAGTCATACTTACCTTTGCAAGCATAAGCCTTTTCCCTGTGTTTGTGCTGGGAATTACCAGAGTTCTGACTGTTGACAACTTGGCATGTTCAGATGCCTGAAAGAAGGGATAGTGGTAACTAGGGAACTTGACATCCTACCTCTGAGCAGCTGTTTACCTACCAGGAAGTTTTGACAGTCCGAAATAATGTGGTATTCACATATTACGGTGTCATTCCAAATTGGTACTGTTTTTTCCTCTGCATTAATGCCTGGGGCATTGCTTTTTTTCTTTGCCAGTAGATGCCTACATAGTAATTATTTTCAGTATTAGTCATGTTTAAAAACTAGTATTTCATTCCTCTGTAGAGATACTGTATTAAAATAGGACATTACACTGTGGAAAGCTCTGCATGGTGCAGATTTTTAAAATTCTTTGTAATGAATTACACTCTGTTTGGGTGGCTTTTTAACAGACTGCTGATTTCTTGACAAATGCAAAGTATATTTTGTGAATATATAATGTACATTTCCTCAACAATAAGCTTGATTTGCATGAAATAATCAGTTTCTAAAGCTTATTCAACTTGTTTCCTAATAAACAAGTGCTCTTATTCTGCTTATATTGAGCTTACACAGTTTTAGATACATGTATGTTTAATCTTGTTAAATATTCTACTTGTTTTGTCTCTCCTCTTGTTTGGCTTTGTATTACACACCAGCTGGTTTGGATTTTTTGGATTTGGGGTTTTTTAAACTTAATTAGTGGTAAATGTTTCATATAGTTTCAGTTTAGCTAGACTGTTTTCTCTTGCATCAACACTAAATGCAAACAAGGCAGTGTTCACAAAAAAAGCCTGGCTGGAGAGGCCTTAGAAGAACCACCTCCTGCTGTTTCATTTTTATGTTAATTTGGATACATGCTCTCTTGGACATGCTCTTATTCAATGGGGCTAAAAGATTTATGGTACCATACTTTTCATATCAAATTAAAACGTACTTAGAGAGGAACATTCAACTGGTGACTTCTCTGCAGCTGCTCCAACTATCTTCAGTGCTCCAGTCATGCTGCAATACAGAACTGCAACATTTTCTGAACCAGTGCTGTGGTCAGAGTTCCTACATTACATTTGTGCTTGTAATTTCTTTCTCCTCTGTGGCAGGAAAAAGCCCAAACAAGTTGGGGGGGAAATAGTGTCCTAGGGAATAATAAGATTCAAACTTGTTCTCTAAGCTACTCAGTTGTGCTGCTACAAAGAGACCTACCTTACCCTTTTACAGTTTTTAGGTTTTTTAAGTGCTGAAAACTTATGTTATACTAAAGGCTTCTGGGGAAATAGAAGATGGTTCTGTGTTTGACCTGTCTGGTATGAGCAATCTCTCTGCTTTTTATTGATGACCAAATTCATTAAGAAGTGTATGAATGTAAAATTTCACTAGGGCTTACTGAAAATTCATCAGCTGTGTAAGGAATGCAGGCAGAAATACCAAACATCAGTGCACTGTCACCCTTTTAAGTTTGTTCTCAAGCCCAGCAGGAACAGGAAAGGAAAGGAAGAGGGAATCAGCCATTATGTTAAATAGAAGCCAGCTTGCTGAGCATGAGGTTTTAATGCTCCTGTCAATGGCACTTTGCTCCTGGCAGGTATTTTCTAAGGGAAGATTTTACTGTTGAGAAGGAGAGGCAGAGATGGAGGTCAGAAATGCACTGCTCATAGATTTACTGCTTGTTGGTCAATTTTTATAGCTCACATTTGCTTTGTGACTGTAGCACCTCTCTTCAATATATATTTGCCTAGAACAGAAAAATGTTACAGCCTTGGTCATGTAATGTGTAAATCTAAATTACAGGACTTACTGCAGTCTGGTTGTAGGCTTGACCTTGTATTTCTCTTTCAAGTCCTGCATATTGATGTTATGTGGTCCAGTGCTTCTTTTCCATTAAAGAGAAATGGGCATCCTCCCTATGATGCCATAACTGCAGCTCACAGGTAGACACATTTTCAACCTGCTACAGTCTCTTGATCTGTGTCTGGCAAGGAGCTTCAGGCAGCTCTGCATTTATATTTGGAAGGAAAAGCAAATGACAGCTTCTAAAACTTCCAGTCATTCGGTTCTGAAATTAAAATACATATTTGAAATATTTCTAGGCTAGCACGTGAAAGGTTGTGTTCGTTTTGGGCCTTCTGATCTGTATCATGCTGTCCCCTTGCCTCCCACGTGGCAACACGAGAAGGTCACTGCTGCCTGCTGGGGTAGAAGCAGGTGCTCCTGACGGTGGCACGCTCAGGGGTTGGAGTGATGCAAGTGGGCTGCCCAGACTGTAGCCTGGGAAAAGTGTTCCCTGAAGGCTGCCTAGGATCAGATATTGTCCTTACAAGAATCCTTGTGTTTGGGGTTTAATTGGTTATGGCTTGCTGGCTGAAAGTGTGCCAGAATGTGCTAATCTTTGGGACAGTAGCTCTTGAAAAAGTTCCTTAGAGAAACTCTTAAGTCCTGAACCATAAGAAGCAGCATTTATGGAGTTAAAGAATTTGATCCTTTAGGGGGTTTTTGTTTGTAACTTTTGCTGTCTGTTTTGACCTATGTTTCAGTGAAATAAAGATGTTACTTCCTTTCTGTTCTACTGTGAATGTGCATTGCAATGTATAATTTTCATACCAAAGTAGTTTTCAGGGGGTACTGTTTTAGTTGGGGACAGATACGCAATGGATACAAAAACTTCTGGGTTTCTTTCAAAGAAGTCTGTTAATCCAGCACAAAACTTAAGAGGTCCTGAGAATTCAACTGCACAATTTACCTCCAAGGTCATCTTGAATACTGGGAATGCTGATAATTATATCCACGGGAATTGGTTTCCAGTGCTAAGTGGTAACTCTTTCTGCTGGCAAGCTGCTTGGAAGGTGGTCAGTGACTTAAAATTCCAGAAACAGTCCTGTTCATGGCAGCCTTGTTCTGCAGGCTGGAGTATTGGTGCGTTCTCTTTTGTCACACAAATGGGAATGTCCTTCTTTCTTGAATTTCTTTTCTTTTAAACCCAAATTTGAGATGTTCCAAGTATGCACTTGCTTGGGGCAAGGGCATAACACCTTCAGAGATGGCAAAGCAACCTTTTTGCAAATGGAAGGGAAGATACTTGCTTAAGTTAGCACTTTTTCTCTTTGAGGGCCTCTGGATTGTAGATTTCAAAGTAAAGGAGAAGTTAGAATTTCTAAAATTAATATTGTCCCCTGGTTCTGATGACTCTGCCACCTGTTTTTGCACAGTTAAAGAGAGGGCAATATTCCCATATTGCCTTTTTCCCCTAGTCTGACTAGTTCTCCTATGTAGAACATCTACATTTATCTTATGACAAAGGATGGCCATGCATAAAACCAAGGCTCTGCAGAGCACTTTCCCACCTTGAAGCTCCCAGAAAAAGGCCCTGGACTTGAACCGAGCTTGTACTGGACCTGAGCATCCTCTCTGCAATTCTAGAAAACCTGACATCAACCATAGACATTCATGTAGGGAAGATCTTCTAGCAGCTCTTTGGACGTTTCCTTTTGAAGGGAGGTGCTGTAATCTTAAAGTTTTGGAAAACGCCCTCTTTTTGTTTTGGTTGGTTGGTTGGTTTTTTTTAATTTAGTAATGAAAGGTCCATTATTGTACAGTGGCACACTAGGGAAATGAAGTCTGGACTTCTGAGTTATTGCTGGATAGCTTTGTGTAGTGGGGATTCAACCCAACGTACTTGGTAAGATCGTGCTTGGGATAGCTGAAATACCAGGCTCTTTCTAAGGAATGAACTGCCAACAGTGAATCTGACAAAGGTTAATGATTACTCTGTGGTGCAATAGGTTTTACTTTTTCTTCTGTATTCTAGTTAGAAGACATTGAAAGCTATTGAGTTACCCTGGATCTACACGAGGGTAGTGAGCTAGTTAATGTCAGTTTTGTTGTTGGTTTTGGCAGCATTTGTTTATAGGTTTACAAAGATTTTTAAAATTTATAGGATAATATTGTGATTATCTGAGGGTATAAGGTGAGTCATGGTACTTACAGGCATGAAATGCTACTTCAGTTTTTCAAGCTTCAGCCCTAGTTTTTAGTCATAAATTCTAGTCTTGTATTGCTAAGAAAAATAAGAGGCCAAAATTCATTAGAAGCAGTAGGTGAAGTATTCTAATGGTAGTACCTTTGCACTGTAAAGCTGCCACTTTCTTCCACATCACATTTGTAATCATCAGGCTTTAATCTGCCTGTGTCTGTCATAAGGAACTTGAGTTTCTTCAGTTTAACTTGTAGGCACATGTGCTTGTCATTTCTTAACTTCTAGTTTTGGTGAGATAAATAGGTAATCCCTCTGATGTGATTACTGTAAAAGCTCTAATTTTCAATCCTCCAGTTACTGGAATCACTATTTAAATTTACTTGACTCTTCCACTCCTTTTTATGAAGAGTAATTGTCAGAACTGCATATGATACTCCCATTGCAGTTGGTGCACATCCCATGTTTTATTCAGCCAAGCTCTTCAATCACAGTGTCTTACCCACCAACTTCATTGTCCTCTGCATTTTTTAAAAATCTGTTTTGCTATAGGACAGAGTGCTGCAATCTTAAAAGTAATTTTTCAATAATGGCGGGACTTCAGCTGGAATAGAGACTTTTTGTCTGCTTCCACGTAGACTGCTTTCAAGGAGGTTTATTTTTTTTGCTTACTCACATGAGCTGGGATCTTCTTAGGAGCCTGGGAGGGATTGTGACTTCTAATAACATTAAATTTATCAGGCCTGGGAACATACTCTTGCAAAAACTGAATAAAAATATACACCATCATTAATGATTTTTCAGTTACAGTCATATTACAGGATCTACTAGTTAGCCAGCTTTAATCTCTCTAATGTGTCTTGTTGTTTCAGAATTGGTTTAGTTCCCATTCAACATGTCATGGAGTGCCCAATTCTAATATATTACAGAGCATTTCATAAATTGCATCAACATTATCACTTAAAAAAATAATTCCATTGTTTTCCTCACAATTGCTGGCACAGAAAGCAGGCTTATGATTTGTTTAGTGGTACTTTGGAAAATATTGGTGGGGAGCTGGCATTTTTCCAATCCTCTGCAGTTTCCCTGTTTTTCAAAGCCTTATTAAAAATTGATATTGATGGACAAGCTTTTCAGCTTTTCCAGTGTAGGAGAGTCCCTCGAGAACAGGTTGCATAGCCAACATCTGTGAGGGGGGAGACCTCTGTCCTGCAGTTTAGGAGAGTTAAATTACTCATCCCTGCCCCCCGGTTAGGAAGCAGTCAGAGGCTGATGCAAAGGTAGGTGATTTTCATGAAATCTTGTTGCCAGTGAGCACTGAGCCCTCTGGTGTGGCCAGAGACCACCAGGCACCCTAGGTAGCTCCTTTCTAAAGAGAAGGACACTAAAAGATCTGAAAGTGCAAAATAAAGCTTATTGGTTATGGGACTGGACAAAGAGTGTGAAGCTCAGCCTTAAGAGCTGCGTGAAGGGAAAGGATGTCAAATTCATATTCTGCCTCCTCCTACTGCAGCTGGAGCCTGTTCCTGCTCTGATCTCCAGGCGGGCTTGCAGCCTTGGGTTCCTGCGCATCCGCTGTGCCTTCAGCCCGTGCTCACTGAGACGGAAAGTGCTCAAGTGGTGGCCCTGTCACGTAGCACGCTGAGTTATGTAATCAAGTGCTTCATAGGGGTTTAAAACTACCAGTGCAGACGAGAGAAAGCATTAAATGAAATGCCTGTGGAGGACAACAATGAATTAGGTCATCTATTAAATTTTTCATCTCTTGAGTCTGTTCAAGCCCAGCAGCATCAGAAGCAGTATAAGTCTGAGAATTCAAAATCTGAAAATGAGAAAGTAATGGATGAAGAACCCACTATGAAACAGATATACAAGGAACTGAATTGCTTTCCCCCCTTTTTTTTCCTTTCTGAATGCAGCAGAAGGACTTTTGTTGGCCAAACTGTATGTCCACTTCAGGTTTATCAACCTTGTTGCATATCAAGCTGGACATTAATCATTTGCCAAAAGAAAACTATTGCATACCAGGGTGAATAATGCAGCATGAATGAAAGATATTTGCCAAAGTCTTGTGTAACTCAGAAAGAAGCAAAGCGATTTTATTTATTATAGGATTAAATCAGACCACAAGAAAAGTCTCGTCATATCTCTTCTTTCCCCTTCCACATTGCATGAGTGGTATAATCAAAATTTAAATGACTGTACATGGGCATAGCTCCCTTCCTATCACTGGATGTTAGCTGACTCATAGCAGCAGAAAGTAAAATCCTTGTGCTTTACAGTAGGTTTGCTAGTTTTCAGTGATTTCCCCTTGGTTTCAATGGTTTGAGTTGTTTTTCAGGACACCATTCCACTATTTGATAGCCTAATATATACTGATGAGAGGGCGATAATAATATTCTACTCCCTGCCTTCTCTTCCTTCACTTTTCCTCCTCTTGTCCCCTTGTTGAAACTTTTTATCAGCATTTGAACAGGGAAGAGAAGAAATTATTTGTCACACTCTCAGCCTGTTATCATTGAGATGCAGAACAGGGAGAAAAAAGGTTTGTTTCTGGGTTATGATTAAAATTAAACTAGATGTGTGATAATTTCTGTCACCTTCATTTAACAGAGTGCCTCTATTTGTGTTTCTGCCTATCTGTCACCAGGATGCTTGGTGCAGTTTGGCTTGATGCAGACTAGGTGGAGTAAATCTGAGCCGGTGGGGTGAGCAGCGCAAGGCTGAGGAAAGATGCATGAAAACAGACCACAGATGGGCGAGATAAACAGGATCCCTGGGCTGTGACTGAGGAGGCAGGTCTCTTTAATGGCTCTTAGCAACGCCCCTGCTTTGACCCTCCTCATATGTGAGGAAAATCAAATCAATACACTGTTCTTCAAACCACGATGCTGCAGCAGCAGCAGGGCATTGTGGCAGCCTTCGTCTCTTAAATTCATCTTCGCTTTTCAGTGTGCTGATCTCTGGATAGTCATCCTTGCCTCACTGCTGAGGAAGACTCTGACGGCATCTTTAATCGGATTGCTGGAGCTCCCATGCACAACCTTCTTCTTATTAGCAAGTATTAGGTAGGCAATTTTAAAGTGCTTTTGGATTTGCAGGCAGCTGCAACGTTGATCTGACAACCCTATTGTATTCTCTGTAAACATAGCAGAAGCCTCTCTTTCAAACCTACTGTGGTTTAAATCTTGCTTTTCTTCTGTTTTTATGCTTGGGCAGGGGGGACTGCTGTTTTTTTCCTTCCTTTTAAAAAAGATGTTGTAGCTGATTTGTGCTTTTGGAAAAGGATATTCCCTCACTGGTCCCTCCCCTGTTCTGTGGAGCTATAACCTGGTGCCATACAGTTACTTTCAGAACATCTGTTAAACTAACATTTAGGGCAGGCTGCTCACTGTTTTATCCTTTAATTTTCCTGTGCATACTTCAAAGGTGTAGACTGGGTCTCTGCCCACTAAGTTCTCCCCTGTTTCCAGAGATGGCTAACAGAGGACCAAGCTATGGCTTAAGCCGAGAAGTTCAGGAAAAGATTGAACAGAAGTATGACCCGGAATTAGAGTCTAGGCTGGTGAACTGGATTATTGTACAGTGTGGAGAACAGATAGAGCACCCTCCTCCTGGAAGGCAACATTTTCAGACCTGGTTGATGGATGGAACGGTAAGTGTTTTGTCCAATTGCACACTTTCATGTTTTTATATGCACAATGCCCCTGTGTTCTGTTTCATTTAGATAAATTGTTCTGTGTTCATTTAGATAAATTGGTCAGAGCTCATGATCAGCGCAGAAATATATCTTAGTATCTGATTATTTTCCTTTTGACCAATCTCAGAAGATAAATTATCCTACTAGTGCAGTGAGATCAGTACAATATTTATGATTCTTATGAGTCATGCATGCTTTATATATAAGTATGACTCATTCCTTCAGCATTTTTCTCATGCAGTTACATGAGATCTTTTTTTAAAATGAGATGTATACTTTTATTTTAAATAAATAATCAGTGTTGACAAGGAAAGGCAAAGAGATACAGCAAATTTGAAGGACAGGATTGTGTCACAGCTGTCCTGGGAATAATTCTTTAGCTCAAATATTGTATTCCATTGGTTTATTGAAAAACAGGCAGATGCTGCTGTTTGCAGTGGCTGTAAGATTATGCTAATCATTGAATCTCTGCCAAAGTGACTTTAACAACATTTCCATTGACATTGCTTATTTTTTGGCTTGGGCATGAGGCTTCTTCTCTGTCAGTTGTTATATAACCTCTAGCAGTGATTTCTTTGTTGTTTCTAGCAGATTAGGATTTACATGGTTAGGCTTTTGCCTCAGTTAATGAAAGCTTTAATGCCTTTCTAATGTACTTTGATTATTATCAAGTCACTTTTTTGATTTTAACTGAAGAAATTATATCCCTGACAGAAACTGGCCAGGTCAAAAGCATTATGGAGCATCATTCATGATTTCATGTGCAGAAATTGCCTTCTAGTTTGGTGCCTACTTTCTAATTCTGTTTCTGTCTTTATCTCTCAGCTGTTATGCAAGTTAATAAACAGTTTGCATCCAAAAGGAAATGAGCCTATTGCAAAGATCTCCGAATCAAAAATGGCTTTCAAGCAGATGGAACAAATATCTCAGTTCTTAAAAGCTGCTGAAATCTACGGAGTAAGAACAACAGATATTTTCCAGACAGTGGATTTATGGGAAGGTAAAAATAATAAACTGCAAGTCAGTTTACAGTCCTCATTTTACTTTGCTTTGATGTGCATTTTGTCTAGGCATATTCTCTAATGTAATTACCTTTTGTTTCTGTTTGCCTTACCTCATTACCATGTTCTTCCAGTGCTACATTATTTCCTCTGAGGGATTTATATTACCCTGAGGGCATAACAGAGCCTTTCCAAGCTCATGTGTTATCCAAAACCCCATCATTCTGATAGAAATTCACAGACCCAATAAAACAACTGTTCTCTCTGCTAATTATTTCAAAGTAAATAGCTCCTAATAAAAACATGTAAACCCCTGATTTTCTGATGACAAAATTTTATTGCAGTTTTCAAATTATAAGCAAAGCTTAAATTGGAGCAGCTAAGGAATGCGTTCCCAGGAGCGTATATGCCTCTGTGAAGCTTATGAGAGTTCATTTATGACTAGTGAGAAACAAAACTCACTGCTTAATGCCATGTTAGATGAGCTTCTCTCTTTAAGGAGACAGTCTTTTAGGAGAGGTCACTATGGCAACAGCAAAAAAACTCAGGGTGCTCCTGTGGTTTTTCAGTAAGACAGGTGAAGTCTGTCTCCATCCCAGGCTCGAAATAGAAACTGCCTGTTCTAGTTGCTGAAGAGCTGAGTCATTTGTGCATTCCTGAGGCTGGTTTTGCTCACTTCTGTGGTGGTACATCCCATTCTGGTGCTCTAACCAAACACACTTTATATCCTGCATCTCCCTGGACAAGGTGATGCAATGCTTTGGCTGAGCGCTCAGAGCAAAGACAGCTGCAGAGTAGTGAAAGGCACATATGAAAGGATCAAAAAATCTTCCATGAGAATCATGGAAACAGTGGAAAGAGGAAAACAATCCACTGAGAAAGCTGGCCAGCATAGTTTGTGTAGGAGTACATCGAGAGAAAAAGTGGGGTGTGTTTTCACAGGCAGTCAGGATATATGTGGAAGCGATCACTTCTCTGAAGGACAGCTGGAGAAATTAAAGACTAGGGAGCTCTTCATGAATGGGTTAGAGGGGAAGGACATACTGACAGGAGTTACTGGGATCTGTAAATGTCTCAGAGTACCAGATTTGCTTGACAATTCCGTACCTTTGGCACAAAGGCAGGATTGTTTCTTCCAGTTCAGTCTTTAGTGTTTTATGCAATCTATTTTTACATGTCTTAAATGAAGGGATTTCCACTTTCCTGAAGTAGCACCTTCCCACCCCTCAGCCTAGTGGGCTGTTGAGAAGCTCCATCTATCTTGTAAGGGATGATAATTGCTCATGTCAGATGTTGTTCTTTGCAGTCTTTTGCAATTCATAACCGTGCATATGAAAATATGGAACATTGATCCTTATGAGGAAAAGGACTTGCATTGAAGACAAAATGCTCAAAATAGCTAGTGGCTATCTCCTAATTTCCTTTCACTCATCACTTTTTCTCGACAGATATAAGGTGAAAAGATACTAACTTCTAGAGGATAGGAAGTCAAAACATAACTTGCAACCTAGGAGGAAGACATACAAGGCTTTTCTTCACTGTTATTTTAAGACTTCCCAAAGCTAATCTGTGACTCCTCACTTTCCCACTCCCTTTTAATCATTTCTGCTGATCATTTCAGTGCTGGGATGAAACAGTATGTCTCTCCAGCAATGAGAGCTCTTTGTGTCTCACCATAACTCTGACCTCTGGCATCTGTGCTGCTTCAGGGCTGAATTGTCTGAACAGGGATGCATTAGCTGGGCAGAAAGGACAGACTCTCTTTCACTGTTTCATAATTGAGGCACTCCTACACTTCACATCATAATTTCTTTAGAAAGAGAGATGTCAACGTATGTTTATAGGGAAAGAAAAATGCATGTGACTGAAAAACAGCTTTCCCCTTGCACTAATTGTTTTCCGTGAGCTTTTGCTTTGAAATTCTTAGCAGTGATTAATGAAAATGTTTTAGGATATGATCTGCTGTTGGCTGTTTCAAACTCACTCAGTCCATCTGTTGCATTTTTCTTCATCTCTGTGGCTTCTTGATCCAGGGGAAGTATCACCTCTCTTTTAGCCTCTTCTTACATAAATATATTGTGCTGAGCAGCTTTCCCTGATCCACACCCAAGATATGTTTGCTGCCTTTTACGGATCCCTCCTTGACATATTTCCAGTCAGGCAAGAGGCATGTGCACCACTGGGTATTTGTTCAACATTTACAAAAAAACATTTTTGGAGTACTCTGCAGAGCAGTTCTCCATCCTTGTGTTTGAACCTTCTCCTGAGGAGGTCTTTCCACATAGGTTTCCCCTAAAGAGAAAGGCTTAGTACAAGAAGTGAGCAGAGAACCCTTCCTCCTTGTTTTAAGGACAGTGCCAAGTTCCTCTACAAGGCTGTGCTCTTCAGAGCACAATGCCGAGGACACTGAGATGCAGGAGTGCCATCAGTGTGGGTCCCTGCAGAGAGGCTGAAGCTGTGGGCCAGGTGGACAGCCCACATGGCTGTCAATAAACAAGTACTGGAGCTGAAGGAAGGCATTGACTACAATTTGCTGCAATTTGAGCAGAGTCAAACCCAGTTTCAGGGAAGGTGTATGATTCCTTCTGTAAGGCAACTGCTCTAGAAATTTAAAAATTTTCCCTGTATATATATTTTTTAATTTTTTTAATTTTTTTTTTTTTTTTATATACTGACCATCAAGCACTATGTATCCTTGACTGGAAGAGGGCAAGTGACATGAGATCACCTGGATTCAGGTGTTTCCTCACCTGCAGCACTCCTCATATGCAGCAAGGAGTCTGTAGAGCAGAGCCATGGCTTTGTTTTGTCGCGTGTCACTCAGCTCCCACTCACTCAGTTTTCCCCCTGCAGCATCTCCCACTCATCACTGACAAATAAAGCAGAGCTGAGCACAGAGCGTGGGGGGGCTGCCAGATGGCTCTGCAAGGCTGATCATCATATTTCACTGCCTGTCTTTTGTTCCTTTTGCTTTTTTCTTCGCTTGCTGTCATTATTCAGCTGATTCACTTTTAAATCCTTCTCCACATCTCTTTTCATCCCAAACAGTCACTGGACTCCTGTTATATGGGAGGCATCCCAAGGACGTTGTATGTGGCATCTGTTACAGCATATGGTACATCTGCTGCTCCGGGGAGCTCTGAGGGTTCCTGCCTCCTGCTCCTCCGTGTGCGCCCGCGGATGTGCGTGGGGGATGTTGGCTCTGCAGCCGCCCTTCCGAACAAGGACCCCTTGATGCAGTTTGCCTTAAATACATTAAAAATACATCAGTTCTGGAGGGCGACAATTTATTTTCTGAGCAAATGGTCCCCTGCAGATAGGATATTTATAAACTTTAGTAGACTGTATGACAGCCACAGTTGGAAGCTGATAGTTGTTTTCAGCTTTAGTGTGCTGTCCTAACTTCAGCAACTGTGTTACAGAGCCCTGGACTGCATCTGCCTGTAATCAGGGTGATGCACTACATAAAAACAGAGTGTGCACTTCTCCCTTCCCTCTACACTCCAGCTCATCTACAGTGATGTTCATAAATATTGCCCCACTGGAGGTATTTCTGAATTCTGCTATTGTGCTTCTCTGGAGTCTCTTTCTTTCTGAATTGCTTGTTTTCACATGTGAGGAACCAGAATCAGATCTGTTAACTAGATACATTACTTTAGGAAAGAGGAAGAACAGGAATGAAAGAGGGGAGGGAAGTCATAGAAATGCTTATGGAAGGATTCCATATGGGAGAAGCAAAAGGCCGATTTCCAGTAACTTACCACCTCACACAATTGGAAATACCTGCTGCAACTTATTTTTGCTAGGAAGTATTCCAAAAGGTAGCATGTCTGGATTGGGTAATGAGTTATGTAACTTTTATTTGGCTAAAAATGAGACAAGCCCTGACTTTTTGAACTAAGGAATGAAGTAAGACAGCATAGGGAGAACATGGAAAAATAGTGAACCAAATGGGAGAAATTAAAGGTATGAAACTGAATAGCACTGTAGGAAGTAGGAAGGTTTAGAGAGGTGCTTTGATGGTTAATTTGGGAAGGACTGATAGAATTTATCTGCACAGGAGCTCCCAGAACTTCTGTGAGCTCTGTTAGCACAGGGATTAAATTTACTCTGAATGAAATGAGACACAGCACTGTTATTTAGCACACTATTCTCCTTCAGCCACATTTTACTGAGTATATTACCATTATTTGTATACCAAAGTAATCTTTCCTTAGGAGAAAATTTTGTCAAAGGGATTCTATAGACTTAAAATGCTGTGGAGGAAGGCATTAAAATAATCAAAAGGCCTGGAAATCTAGAAATGTCTGAAAAATTAAGTTTTGCTTTAACTCTATCCCTTTGTTGAGTTTTAATAAGCTGTTGTACGTCAGTACTATCATTTCAGCAGTGGTAAAATAGCATTTATAATTCTATTAATACACATCTTCAGGGACCTGAGGGAGTTACTTAATACATGGGATAAAACTGGTTTTCACTGTGCCAAGCTATCTGTTGTACAAGGATTTCCTATATTAATTTCACTGTCTGGCTTTCTAGGGAAGGACATGGCAGCAGTGCAGAGAACCTTAATGGCTTTGGGCAGTTTGGCGGTCACCAAGGATGACGGCTGCTACAAAGGAGATCCTTCCTGGTTCCACAGGTAAAGTCCAGAGCTCAGTTGCTCAGAGCTGTCTCCCCTGGGAAGCTGGTAATACTATCTGCCTTTAGGCTTTAAGGAAATTCATTGGGAAAGGAAAGGAAGACTATTTCCCAAGTTTCCTTGTGATAGGGAGGTTTTTCTCTCTGGAGGCTAGAGAAGGGAAGCAGAAAAAGTGTACATTTGTGATCAGATTTGCTCTCTCACGTCAGATAGCACACAGAAAGACTAATGAAGACAAGGCTGTTAAGGATTTCTGTAAACCCCCAAGTAGTGACCCCTTTACTCAGCAAAGGGAAGGCATGAAGTCTCTTTACTTTTTTCATCAAACCAAAACTGACTTAATTTCCTGGGTTTCTTTCTTCTTGGGGAGCACCACCTATCTGCAAAGAATTCTCTGTCTTGGCAAAGCTGTTTATTTGTTCTGAAATTCCATTTGTTTTGTCTAGGGAAGCTGTAAAGCAGGGACAGGAAGAAAAGGAAATCCTCCTACAGTTACTCTCTTGCCCCACAGGCATATTATTGACATGAGCTTCTGCCATTCTCTTACACAGAAATGTTGAAGGCAGGTTAGCCAAAAGAGTGCTGACTGCTTGTCTTTTCTTTGCTTGAATTTTCTGATGTCTAGGTGAGGCTCAGCAAAAATAAAGTAAACTTCACTTTTATTTGTCTTAAACCCTGAGCTGGTTAAACTGAATCTGAGATTTGAATTTTAGGCAAATAAATACAAACTCCTATGCATTGTTTTTATGAAATCAAATTACATTAACTTAATACACTGCACAAATAGATTTATATTTATGGAATATAATTAGGTTTAAAATTGATTTCAAATCCAGTTACATTCTTTAATATAAACCAGACATGAAATCACTATGACCCAAACAGACTTATTTGTTTTATGTAACTAAAACAAAGTCCCACATAGAAAAATTAATTTTCATCTGGACTCTTAATTGTGGGTGGGAACAGTTTTTGTTGGCATGGACGAAGATGTGATCTTCTCGCTGTCTGTCCAGCCCGTACTGCTTGGATAGGCAACTCATATCTATTGCAGTTCCTGTGAAATACCATGTTCTAGCTTCTAGCTGCTGCCTTAAGGAAAGCTGGTGCATGTTGCCAGTCAGGAGCTGTTTCCTGAGTAGCTTCCCTATCCCTTCAGGAAGACCAAACCCCCTCACTGCCACCCAGTGTTACTCATAATTCAGGGCTTTCAGGCTGATTCTTAATCGCCTTAAGTTAAATTGAGAGACCAATATCAAATAGCGTAAGAGTATCCGTGCAGGGATCTACAGTGATTAGGATAATGCCACACTTGAGTTAAACCATTTAACTTTCCATTGCCAGTGTCTCACATACCCAGTGCCATCAGACTGATGCCCTCTTCCTTGCATGCCCTAGCAAGGTTCATGGGTCCATAACTGTTTGTTATCCTGTGGCTTGGCAAACACAAGCACCGGTGTAAAGTTGGCACAAAAATTTGACAGATCTGGTGGGTGCAGTCTTAGGCAAGAGTGATGCCAGACAGACCAAACAGAACTTGACATAGTGTGAGATAGGTAAGTAGACTTACCTATGTAAGTCTACTTACATAGGTAAGTAGACTTGACTTCACCTCTTCTTTTAGTCTCAGTTAAGGTAATTTCCACCCACCTAGAAACAAATATTATACATGTTACCTGTAAGATCATCATATACTAAATGTAGGGCTTATGATGGTAAAAATAACACTCACTACATGATCCAAGCTATATATGTAATCAACTTTCATTAGCATATCCAGGCTATCCTTTAGTCTCTCCTTTTATTTCTTCTTTGCAGTTCCCATTTTTCCCCTGTTTAATTACTTTTTCACTTTCTCTGGAAGTACTCATCAACATAGAAAAAATTCTAGGAGGAAAGAGAAAAGAACAGTAGAATGCTTTTCTGTTGTTTTAATTAAAATAGAGGCAGACACAATGAACCTGACATTCAATTAGGTAATAGGAGTTGTTCTAAAAACATCCTCTCATGGAGATCCTGGCAGCAGTTTGCTGTATTCTGGAAAAGAAATTAAGCAGTGGTGAGAGGGGCCTGCTTTCTGAGGCACCACAGTTCTGTGTACCTCCCCCAACACAGTGAGCTTTCTGGCAAGAGCTGTGGGACCTGAGAGCCTGTGGTGGGCCTCTGTAAGCCTTCTTACTAGTCTATACTTCACCACTTGAGGGCTCATTCTAACAAATGGCTGGTCAGTCCTGGTGTTCTGTGGATCTTTCTCCCCCTTGTGCTCTGCTGGGCTTTCACAGGGACATGAGTTCGTCTCCTGCAACATCCTAAACACCCTGAGCCTAGCAGAGAGTTTAAGTGCTTTTTCAGACTTGAGCCAGGGTTCTCAGCACAATGCAGGATCTGACTCTCGCACAGAGGATCATGTTGATGATTTTCAATCACAGCAGTTACCTAATCTAGTATTCTCATCTAGTGGAGGGGTGGGGAAGAAAAGGGGAACTGTAATTCAATGCCATTTTACAGCATAATTTGTAATCTGATCACAGGACACAGCAGGGAAATTAGGGTGGGAGTAGGACCTGGTAGATAGGAAGCCTCCCTCAGTTTGGGACTGCTGATTCATATGGCTCATTTGATAGCAACAGACTGATCCTTCTCCATCATGAATCTCTTGTTTTCCTCACCTAGCGGAAATGGAAGATGAATCCATGGAAGATGAACAGTTTCTTGCAAGGCAGCAGAGCGCAAACTTTTGTCCTTCTTAGCTGCCCCTTTGGCCTTCAGCGCTATTTTCAGGGATAAAAAGGTTCCTTTTATGCTCCAACAAAGGTTCATTGAACCAAAGGGCTTTTGAGACATGGGACACTGAACAAAAGTTGTTAGTATGTTTTGACAGAAGATAAAGGACTGTCACACAGTTAAGACACAGGTGCAAAGGGCAAAATCTATTGCTTAGGAGGTAAGAGATCTGGAAATGGCAATAAAGCAAATGTTCTATTCTGCAGACAACCCATGTAAACTCTGCAAAAATATCCCTTCTCTGACCCATTGCTGCTCTGGGTACACTCAACTTTTATTTACTGAGTTAAATTATACCACTTTTTATGTTGCTCTAGATGGGTATCAACTCGTAGTACAGCATGGGTAAGTGTCTCATGGATCAGATCCCATGGACTACAGCTCTTAAGAGCTGCAGGATTCAACACAGATTAACCCTATTTTTTGTTTTATATACAACACTGCGTAAACAGCTTACCTTCTACAGCTTCTGGAGAAGTCCCTTGGGGTTCCAGAATAATAGGGACAGTGAAAGTCTAAAGTGTAGGTTCAACTAGGGCATTACTTCTGTCTGCAGAAAAGCAATTAGTCCAGCCAGTATTGTCCAGCACATGGGAAGGTGCAAATGACTTATTGCATTACAAGGGCTATCAACCAATTTCAGATTGATTTTCATGATCACGATCCCTGTGTGATTTCATGATCATACACAGAATGATGGTATGTATGTATGTTGCTTTTTTGTGTTTCTATCTGGACAGGAAAGCACAGCAGAATCGACGAGGATTTTCAGAAGAGCAGCTTCGTCAGGGACAGAACGTAATAGGCCTTCAGATGGGCAGCAACAAAGGAGCGTCACAGTCGGGTATGACAGGCTATGGGATGCCAAGGCAGATTATCTAAAAGCATCTCTGTCTCTGGAGAAAACATTCTTTCTGCAGCATGGTCTATTAAGGAAAAAAAAAAAAAAGAAAAAAAAGAAAAATCTGCTTTCCTCATTCCTTCAGGCAGAAGCCCTGGAGCGTGTGATTTGATTACCATCACTGCAAGGGCAGTGCTCTGTGCCTGCTGGGAGAGAGGGCAGCTCTGGGGGGCTCAGGTGGTCACTGGTGCCCAGGGCAGGCATGGACACCCTCAGCTGTGTCTGCTCCCTGTCCCTCCAGACTGTTCCTCACAGCCAAATCACAGAATCCTGGGTTGGAAGAGACCAAGATCACTGAGTCCCACCCAGCCCTAACACTCCAACTAGACCATGACACCGCCTGCCACATCCAGCCTTGGTTTAAGCACATCCAGGGATGGTGACTCCACCACCTCCCCTGGCAGATAATTCCAAAGGCTCTTCCCAGGAGAGCTCCAAACGCCACAGGTGCTCAGGGGAGGTTGTGCTGCACTTTTCTGGGGCCCAGCATTTCACAGCCTGCACCAGTTACTGAAACAAACCTTAGTTAAAGCCTAAATGGCTCCAGGCCTAATCCCCCTAATGCAAAAGGAGGGATGTGGGAAGGTCTGGTGGCACCTGGGAGCACCAGAGCCACGATTCCACCCCAGGTGCTCTGCCAGGTGCTGCAGGAGGGGCATGGAAGTGAAGGGAAGAGTTCATGGGACTCAGGCCCTGGAAAGCAGCACAGGGCATGGAATGTGATCAGCTGAGATGGCTCAGCCAGGCCAGGGGGATGAGGAGGGAGCTGCCTGCTCTGTGTAGGTGACAGCTGAGGCCAAACCTCTGAGTCCTGGCAGTGAGGCTGGTGGGGGTGAGGATGGGCTGAGACCCACAGTGCCCTGCTGCCAGCCCCCAGTGCATCCTCAGAGGGCAGGGAGAGCTGCAAGCCACGCAGAGCCAGGGTTCACCCTGCTCTTTGAGGTGGTGAGACGGCTTTGGCATCCTCAGGAAAGTTATTGGGCAGGAATTGTTCCCTGGCAGGGTGGGCAGGCCCTGGCACAGGGTGCCCAGAGCAGCTGTGGCTGCCCCTGGATCCCTGGCAGTGCCCAAGGCCAGGCTGGACACTGGGGCTGGAGCAGCCTGGGACAGTGGGAGGTGTCCCTGCCATGGCAGAGGAATTGAAACTGGATGAGCTTCAAGGTCTCTTCCAACCCAAACCATTCTGTGATTCTATGACCTTATCAATGCATCCAAATATCTTAAAGGCAGGTGCCAAGGGGATGGGGCCAGACTTTTCAGTGGTGCCCAGCAGCAGGACAAGGCAAAAACTGCAACACACAAAGTCTCATCCGAATATGAAGGAAAACTTCCCTGTAGTGGGGACAAAGCATTGGAAGAGGCTGCCCAGAGAGGCTGAGGAGTCTCCTTCTCTGGAGATACTCAAAACCTGCCTGGACATGATTCTGTCAGCAGGAAAAACCTTTCTGTGCTCTGAGGGATTAAAGTAGGACAGGAGGCAGCCCCAGGAGCATTGGTGGGTACAGGAATCAGCTGTGGGGATGATACAAAATGCTGGCTACCCACTTATCTTGTTAGCTGCTGATGCTGAGAGGTATTTAGGCCTTGTTTGCACAAGTTGCAGTAGAATTTTACATATTTTGATCTAATTGAGTGAACACTGCTCCAACCCCCCCGTGGCAGAGGTGCTGTTATAAAATCAGTGAATTTAAATCATGCACAGTGAGGTACCTGGTGTGTCTTGTCTACCAAAGCCCCTGCACTGTCTGCCAAAGGTGTGGCTTCAGAACCACAGAATCACAGAATGGTTTGGGTTGGAGGGGCCATAAGATTCATCTCATTCCACCCCCTGCCATGGGCAGAGATATTTCCAATTATCCCAGGGTGCTCCAAGGTTGCTCCAAGCCCTGTCCAACTTGGCCTTGGACACTTTCAGATTTTGGGCAGCCACAGCTCCCTTGGGCAAAACCCATCAGTCTTACATGAGTAGAATTACAGTCCTGTAAATCTGAGGGTAGAAACAATTTTGCTGCCTTACAAGTAGGTTTTATTGGGAACAATTTTCCTCATATTAGATTGATCTGCGCTGCTGTTGTGTCTTTGTAACATAAACTGTACCCATTGAAGGGCTGAGGCTGTTATTTCAACAAAACTCCTCCTCCTGACTGAAATAAATCTGTAGATTTCTGTAGAAAAATCTTGAAAAGCTCTATATGAAAACTGGGTTTGGTTTTGCATTAGAGTGAATTTCCTTAAAGCTTCCACTGTGGTCAGGCAGTGAAGCCATCAAAACATCCCACCAAGAGGCAGAGTGTAAATCAGTGAAATCAGTGACCCTCTTCATCTGCAAGAGCTCCTGTGCCTGCCCCACAGCTGCACACGTGCCCAGAGAAACCCAAGGACAGAGCTCCTACTCAGGTTTTTCGTTGTGGTGAAAAAAAAACCCACAGCAAACCTCAACCCTGGCCAAACAATGGCACCTTTTGGTGTGTGTTTGCAGCCTGACCTTCCCCCTGCCTGCCTTACACCCTGACAAACTCAGGTGTGGAAGTACTGACTCTCATTTAGCCAGGCCATGTCCAGCCAGACCTGCCAGAGGAGATGACAACACGGATGCACCGATGCAACCAGCAGCTCAGGGTGCTGGTTCTCTGCTTGAAGAGAGGATGGGAGTGCTGGGGGGCTGAGTTTGGGGCTGAGTCTGGCTTGGAAGGCAGAAAAAACCCTTGGTTCAAGCAGAATTTTAAGTTGTATGAGGAGGGGCTTATGGGGTTTCTTAGCCTGGAGAAAGGGGGGCTCAGAGGGGATCTTGTCACTCTCTGTGACCCCTGACAGGAGAGTGCAGCCAGGTGGCCTCTGCTCCCAAGTGACAGGGCAAGAGGGAATAGCCTCAAGTTTTGCCAGGGGTGGGTCAGGTTGGACATCAGGAAGAATTTTGTCACTGAAAGGGTGATTGGACATCAGCAGGGGCTGCCCAGGGAGCTTTGGGGTGCCCATCCCTGGAGGTGTCCCAGGAAGGGCTGGAGGTGGCACTCAGAGCTCTGGGCTGGGGACAAGGTGGGGATGGGGCACAGCTGGGGCTCAGTGGGCTGGGAGGGCTTTTCCAACTTCAGTGATTCTGTGGGTACCCTGCTCCATCAGCCCCACCTCCTCCTCATCCTGTAAACAGCATCCACACTTTTTTTTTCTTTTTTTTTTCCTTTTTTTTTAATTTGATCTGGCATCTTTTGATGACTAAGGGAACAGGAAGATTACAGTTTAAGTATGTAATTTTCATTTGATGTGACAGGTTAAAGCTACGTACATTTAGAGCAGGCTTAGATTATTTTAGTTCAATTGCTACACTGATTTAGGCCCTGACTCACTCTTTGAGGCCTGACTTCATGTAGATATATGTTGGTTTATGTTTCCTGCTGGTGAAATGCAGGCACATGTGTGCATTACTCTGCTGAAGGGCTGGGGAAGGGGTGGACTCACATAGCAAACACAGTCCTGAATCTGAGGCACAGAGGTATAGATTGTGCTTGTTGGGTGATTTTTTTCCCCCCCAGCATGATGGCTCAGTATTCCAGAGCTTATTTTCCACCCTCTGGTGCCCCTCCCAGACACTGGGCTGTGTAATCTGCCCGTGCAGTGAGTGCTTTGAGGCTGAGTGCCCTGGAGCCTCCCTGGCTTTGCTGACAGCTGGGCAGCCTAAAAACCACGGAGAAGCAAATTGCTCAAACTCACAGAGCAGGCTGGGAGCAGTGACCTGGAGGTGGCTGGCCTGGCTGGAGGGAGTGGAAACTGCTTTGTATGGATTGGCAAAGCATTCTCCCCCTCTACGCTGCCCCATGAGCCCCCACCTGCAGTGCTGCATCCAGCTCTGGGTGCCTGGCATGGAGAGAGGTGGAGCTGTTGGGATGAGCACGGAGCAGGGAAATGAGGATGAGGGGCTGGAGCAGCTCTGCCATAGGGACAGGCTGAGAGAGCTGGGCTTGTCCAGCCTGGGGAAGAGAAGGCTTCAGGGAGAACTTTGGGCCCCTCTCAGTTAATGTGTTACCAGAGAGCTGGAGAGGGGCTTTCACAAGGGCTTGTACGAGTGACAGGACAAGGGGGAATGGCCTTAAAAAAATTGTTCCCTGGCAGGGTGGGCACAGGACACAGCTGCGGCTGCCCCTGGGTCCCTGGCAGTGCCCAAGGCCAGGCTGGACACTGGGGCTGGAGCAGCCTGGGACAGTGGGAGGTGTCCCTGCCATGGCAGGGGTGACACCGGATGGGATTTAAGGTCTTTTCCAACCTAACCCATTCTGTGATTCCATTATTCTAGTTTTAGGGCTGCCCTGATGGCAGCCAGTGAGCAGTGTGATGCTCAGCAGCGATGTGGGCAGAGGTTGGGGCCCCAACCCCAACACTCTTTTCCTGTTTTCCATGGGAAAATGCCCCATTTCCAGGTGGAGGGAGGATAATTTGCTTGCAGAAGCTTTTGTGTGTTCCGTAGCTGTCGGGCTTTGTCACGGATCAGACTGTGACAAAGGAAATGTTAGCACTTTCCCAAAACTAAAGGCAAAGTTTTTTTAGGAACTTGGAGTACAAAGAAGAGCTCTGCAGGCAGAGGGAGGCACAGGCATTCTTGGGTACCTTAGCTAATGCTTCCTCATCACAGGAAAATAAAGCTACCCGGGAGAGGGTTTTATTTAATAATTAGAAAAAGAAAAAGCTTTTGGGGCAGTCCTTCCCGCAGCAAATCTGGAAGTGCATCCGGACCTCTCTTCTCCCTCGTATTTCTCCTGCAAAGTACAAGGTTTTGCTGAGCAAACAGCGTTTTTTGTGTCTCCTTAACTACATCTCTCCATCTCCAGCCTTGGAGTGGAGGGGGAGGAGAAAGGGAGCTGCCAGCAGCTCGCAGTGATTGATTTGTCTCGTGTTTTCTTCTGCTGCGCTCTAACAACCTGTTTCAAAAAAAACAAAAGACAATGGCAAATCAAAGCGAATATTTTCTCGCCAGAAATTCCAAGTGCCCTGGATTGTCCCTGGGTATTTTGCTATTAAATGTGCCGCTTTATCCATAACGTTTGTCTGGGAGGTTTTTTTTTTTCTTTTTCCTGCTGGAGCTTGCAGCGTTTAGAAGAGAAATGTCTTTCCCCCGGAGCCATTTGCTTCAATAATTGTTGCGGTGTGAAGCTGTCGCTGCTTTGCTGTCACCAGGGGACAGTTCCGAAAGGTAAAAGCGCTGCAGTTCTCCACGTGCTCCAAGTATTGGAAGTGGCCCTGGGAAGGGATGGGGTGTCCCGCCTGGGCTCGCTCTTGGGGCTGAGGGCTGTCCTGAGCCCGGACAGCTCCGGGGTCAAGCAGACGCGGGGATCCAGGGAAAGGGGCGGTCAGGGATGCTGTCCTCATCCGGCTGCCCGGGGCACGCACAGGGTGAGCTTTGCTCCCCTTTTCCCCGGGTTGTCATTCCCCATCAGGAAAAATAAAACCCCCTCCGAGGGTGCCTCAGTGCGGGCTTTTGGGCAGAGGGGGATTTCTGTCCCTCTGAGAGCCGGGGCCGCGCTGTTGGCAATCGGGAGCGCCCAGCCGAACTTTCCCAGCTCCAGGAGGGGCTGGCGCTGCTCTGACACGATTTCCAGCTCCCTCTTCCCTGCCTTCCGCCCTTCCCATCCAAAATACCCCAAATACAAACGTTTCCAGCCAGCTCCTAACCCGCCTTGCCCCGCCAATGCAGCGGCAGCGGTTCGGTGGGTCTTTCCCCACGGGGGAGAGGGAGGGAGGGAGAGGGAGGGAGAGAGGGAGGAGGGAGAGAGGGAAGAGGCAGGCAGCCAGTTCAGGTTACCGCTGCCGCATCGCCGCCTTCCTTCGCTCCTGGCTGCGAGGATGAGCCCCCGGCTGGGGCAGCGGGGGGACAGCGGGAGCCCCGGGCAGCGGTAGCGGCGATCCCGCCGGGAAGAGCCGCCGGAGGATGCGCTGCGGGCTCCCGGGGTGAGGAGGTGCCTCTTCCTTCGGCCAGCTCCAGGTAGGACCGTAAGCTCCCTTCAGCCCTGGATGTGCCCTCGGAGCCGCGTCTCCCACTTTCCCAAACTCTCCGGCGGCCGCGGTGGGTGGGGAGAGGGAGATGGAGAGGAGAGGAGGCTGCAGGTGTGACCCTGCTTGGAACCCGGGGTCAAAATCCAGATCTCCCTGTCCAGGGATGTCCCCACAGTGTGTGTCCCCACGGTGGGCTCTGGATTGTGATCTCCATCCCCTGGTAACACGGGTACCGTGGTACTTGGCCCCAGGGCGGGCTGATTTGAGGGTGAAAAACGTGGTCATGAGTAACCTCACTTGCCAGAACTCATGGGTGTTTCACACGGGGGAACATTTTGGCAGCCCCACATAAAGACCAGGATCAGTCAGGACAAAGCCAGGGCAGCCTTCTCCCCGCTGTCCTGCTGGGAGCTCGGATAAAATGCTGGAAAAAAAGAAGATCCACGAGGCGCAGGTAAGTAATTAAAAAAAGCGGCCACTGGACCTGATCCCACAAACATTTCTGTGCATAATCAGCACTTTTAAAGTCAAAGAGTTATTGACAAAGGATTTGCCAGCATGAGGGCCCCACGGTTGGATTTGTGTTCCTTTGCCCAGGAGGAATTTTCCTCCCAAAGTACCAGACTTGGTGCTTTAACAGGCACATGAATGCAAAGACGGAGTTCAACTGTTAGAGGAGAATAAAGTTCCAAACACCAAAAAATGACTGAGGAAGCAGGAAACAAAAGGGCAAAGCAGGCTCACCTGTTCCAAATGCTCCCCCAGCTTAAAATAGGGGAAAAAAAACCATCTGCAAGGTAACACCCTGACAGGTTCTCACCCTACAGTGATATCATCAGGACTGAGCAGCAGTCAAAAATTTAGGAGTGGATATATTGGAATATCTTTACTGGCAAATTTTCCCATTTTGAATGTTTTTTTTTTTTTTTTTACAACCTGCATAATTATCACTTCTCTTCAGTGCTATTTTACTTCTTCTTTCATATATCTTGAGACTGTTTCCAAGGGAGAAGAGCAAAATCCTCGTTCTATCTGATATACCATTTTCAGTTTTATTTCTCTTTTACATTAAGATGAGGGAAAACAACAAGCAGTACTACCTCTGAATGAGGCTGCAATAAATAATTTGGTTTGGGGGCACAGAATTTTCAAAGAATGGTGCTTCTGTAACTCAGAGAACTGGACTTTTGGAGTGCTGGCAGTGGCAACAGGAGCCTAAGGAAGAAATTTCCTCATTGCTTTGTTTATGGATATAAGAGGAAAGTGAGTTTGATTTTATTCCTGTTTCCCACAATGAAGCACACGGGTTTACACAGGGTCAGGTTGCTCTGATTCATCCCATTGTGGACAGTTGCTTATCTGTGCTGAGATCTGGGGTTTGGAATAGAGCAGGTAGGATAAAATTGCTGATTCATGGGGTCATTCTGAAATAAGTTAAATATGCCCATTAGCATCAGTGATAAAAGGAACATGGGGATATTATAGGAATAGAGGGAACATTAGAAGAAGAGTCCATTAGCATTGGAGAAAAATCCAGAGAGAGATGGTCGGTGAAGGGAGGTGAAGGGAGGACAGAGGCAGGAGGAGAAGGCTTTTAGGCTGAATGTTTGGGAATAAATACCACCAAGATGAGAGAGAAGGAGGGAGTGCCCCAGGGCACTGCTCTTTTCCCTGCCTGTGAGAGAGGATGCCCTTGGCTGGCTGCCTGCCAGCTGTGTTTGCATCACTGGTGCCAGTGGATTAAGCCAAAAGTGTCCAAATATGCTCCTAAAAAGGACACAAAGCACCTGCAGTGGGGGCTGGACTGCACTGGGTGTCCTGTGCAGTGTCCCTGCATTGATGGTCTCAGCTCTGCAACAGGATGCCTCCAGCCCCCACTGCAGCATCTCTCTCCATCCTGGAAAAAGGATCTGGCCTTACTAAATACCCAAACTGAACATTTTTGTGGGTATTTAAGGGCTAGGATTCATCCAGAGAATTTTGCAGGTGGCTTGGAAAAGCAAGCTGATATTTTAAAATAGAAGCCAGCTTCTTAGCTTGGCTAAAGTCCCTAGGAATATATTTCTTTTTGACTCTTCAGTTGCAGCACTTATTTTCTGTGACATTACCAGAGCAGCAACACTTCCTGCCAAACTGTTTTGCTTTGAGTCACTCCAAGACACAAACTTTTTGCTGGTTTTGAGAGCAAAATCTCATTTTGGTCTGAGGATGCTTTTTTGGCTGTTCAAAACAGATGTTATGAGCAAGTGCTCATGGTTGGATGGATGAAATCAAGGTCCATTAAGAGCTAATGGCTCTTGATTTTTTTTTTTTTATTAAGGAGAAAGATTCATCCTCTGCTTCAAAAGATTCCTGTGCCACCAAGGCCTTCCCTCTTGCCATGATCTTGATTCTCTTTTAGGCATCTGGGTAGGGACAGAGGCAGAACCCAAGGACATCTGGTCTGGGCCACTGTAACCATTTTAATAATGGAAATTTCCACACCCAAGGTGACACTTCTGCATTCGAGCTGGGAGCACTTTTCTGAGTGGGTGAGGCCCACAAACGTCTGTTCTTTCCCTGTAAAAACAAAGATGCAGCTGTTAAATGGGTGAGTGTTGCCTGCAAAACTCCTCCTGTGCCTGTGCTCTGCCTCTGGGGGAGCAGCCCTGTTGAAGTTGTATTTATACAATCTGCCAGGACTGTGGTTAACCACTGACATTTCAACACAAAAAATATGGCCCAGAGGAGGAAATGGTGCAAATTTGCCTCTGAAGGGGTGAGGTTAAGGAGTTAGAGTGGGTCAGGTGGCTTTTCTGAAATTGCCTCATAGCACCATGGGGCAAAGAACTGAAACTTCAAGGGACTCCGGCTCAGGTACTGAATTTTAACCAATTTGTATTTTAAAGTTTCTCCTTTCTCTTGACCATGGTTTGTAGTCTTGAGTTTCATGCCTGAGATGTTTTGATCTTAGAAGGGTTCTTTCCCAGGCTTTCTTCTGGCAAACAGAAGAACAATGTTTCATAAATATAAGGATGTTTACATTCTTTCTTATAGGAGGGACTTCCTTCTGATGTCCCTCTGGGATGACCAATTGATTGAAAAGTTTTGTGTTACCAATCAAATTGGCCTCTGACATTCTGTATAAAGAGGAGCTCCTCCCACAATAAAAAGGGAGAACCCTCTGAGCACTTTCTAAAGGAGCCTGCATCTCTTTTGTTCATGTCCATTGCAACAATGGTTTTTCTTTGATTGTTCTGAAAAATGTTTCTCTGCTTTATTATAGCTGTGCCAGTGTTTAGGCCATGTTGGCCATGCCCTTGAGAATACAGTTGTATACATATATCTGTATATATGGTAAATGGTATTTCATTTGGCTTATATTAATCTAGAATGTAATGTCTCACTCTAATTTTTCTTTCTCTAGAAAATTCGTAGCTTCACTTGTTTTTAATGTACATCTTTTATTCTTTTAATTATTTTTAATTCCCTCCTTATTAAAACCCAGACTGGTAAATAAAAACCAGCCCAACCTTTTACAAAGAAAATTCAATCTGCTGTTGGAGTCACAGGGTCAATCAGCTAAATGGGTATTAGTAACATAATGACAGAGCATAAGCCAGGCAACGTAGTAGGATTTGCAAATCCATAACAGTAATGCTCCTTTCCTATCTGCTGTCTAATTGATGGCTTAGGGACTCCTGCCCTGGGTCTGTGAGAGAGTCACTCCCTGGCCATAAAACATTGTGGCATTTCTGGAGAACCAGAGGTTCATTTTAAGCATGGAAAGCTTAAAACAAAACCCAAACCTCCCCTTTTTTTTCTATGCAGATGTCATCACAGCAGGGCTGGGAGGAACTGGGAAAGCAAACCCCCTCCCAACAGAGCAGTACTGCAGAAAAAAAAAAAAGAAAAAAAAGAGAAAAACCAAAGACACAAAAATAATCACATAAAACGAGCAAACAAACAAAAACCAAATGCAAAAAAAACCCCAAAAAACTCCACCCCCCAAAAACCCCAACAACAACAATTAAAAGAAAAAGAAAATAAAGAGGATCTGGCCATAAATAATGAGCCCAGCAACTCAGTGCTGAAGTGACAGATACTGGTATGTGTGTGAAGAGGAACAGTGCCTTGCCTTGTCTTGCTGATGGACTGACAAGGAGACACCATGCTGAGAGCAGAGGCAGGTGAGAGGGATATCAGAGGGAAAAAGGTTCAGTAAGGGCAGCACAAAAAAGTTTTTCCTTTGTCCCACATTTTTTTGGGTTTCCACCCTTTTTGCCTGCCAGTTTGGATGAGCACACTGTTAATACATAAAACTGGTGACCCAGCCACTGCTGAACCCATTGCATCACCAGAGATGTCATTTTGGAGAGCTCCAGACTGGCCCCTGCTCCTCTGAATGGCTTGCATTTAGGAAAAAATGAAATGTTTCCCACTGTTCTTGGCATTTTCTTATTATCCATGTGTGCTTAATCCTTCTCTGTGTCATGCTGAGCTTATGAAAAAGCAATTTAGGGGCTTTATTGAAAGGAAAATCAGGAGTTAGCAGCTTTTGCTAGTCCTTATACCAGGGCATTTGTTACAAGCAGTGGTTAGGAGAGACAAATGGGAATAATGTTGGCTGCTGACTTGAACTGTGCAGAATTTGAGGTTGGAGCTCCTGGCCACGCTCTCAAGTCATGCCTCTGATTTTGGGGCTGCAGCTGTTTGAGTCATTTTACAAAGCAGGGACTCTTGCAGGTGGTCCAAAGCACTTTGGGTTTGGGTTTTTCCCCTGGCTGATGTGTGTGACCTCAGAGCCAAACTTCACCAACCCTCCACTGAACCTGACTGGAGCTTTGCCCCAGAAAATTTAAGAAAAATGTACCTCTTTAAATTGATATTTCTAACCTGTTCCTCAGGGGGAATCCAGACCTACATTCCTGTCTCTGCCTCAGGCCAGACTGCTTTCTCTGAACTACATGGCACATAGCCCTGATCTCTTGGTGCTGTTCAGATAATTACGCTCATTAACAGACCTAAAGGAGATGTCAGGTTAATTTTGATGCAGTAATTAGGCTTTGGCACAGGAGCTACCATGGCTTGATCTCTGGAAAACACAAAGGAGTTCCATCAGGCTCAGTGGTGTGAGCAGAGACCCTAAAGCCAACCTGCTGCCCGTGGCAGGACCTAGGAGGGAGTTTGTGCCACTGGTGGAAGCAGGACTGGCAAAACAGAGAGTGCTGCAGTTTGGGATTCAGATCCCAGACCTTGGCCACCTTCTTCATAGGGTCCTGATGATAAATAACACAGAGAGCAAACATTTTCAGCTCCCCTGAAGCTGCTGAATAGAGCTTAAAGGCTAACTTGCAAAAAATCCACTTTAAACCATGTCAAGGCATGCCCAGAGGATGATAAACGTGCCTGGCTCTGGTGGAGAAACTGATAAGAGGCCTCCAGTGGGTTTTTGGCAAATTACGTAAAAAGAAGCAACAGAAAGAAAGTTAGAAATGTTAATTCCCGCCAATTTTGGTGTCATTTCTGCTGAACCTACACGGGAGAACTGCCTGGTGTCCCCTGAGGCTCTGGGATTTTTCGTGCTGGCACCAGGACTTTCCTGAAAAAATCACAGATTCCCCCAGATTCATTTGGGACACAGGTAGGATCCCACTGTGACATTAAAGCATTCCCTTGAGTTTGGGAATCCTGCCCACATAAGACACCTGAAAATTGCTATTTTGGAATTGGGTACTTTAGAATTTAATATCTTGAAGTTGGGTTACTTGGATATTTTGAAGCTTGATGTTCTGGTATTTTGAAGGAGAATTATTTTAGTATTTTGGAATTTGGTATTCTAAGATTTTGAAACCGGGTTACTCTGGTATTTTGGAACTTAGTATTTTGATATTTTAAATATGTGTTACTTCGATATTTTAGAACTTAGCATTCTGGTATTTTAATACAGAGATTTTGAAACCTTTTTTTTTTTTTTTTTCCCCTAATATTTTGGTGAAATAGCTACCAGCATTTAGATTGTCAATGAAAAAAGAAAGTTTAAGACTTAGCTGGAAAGTCCTGTGCATAGAGCTGAAAATGCCAACTGCAGGCATAGATAAGAGAGAAATAAAGATAAGAAATTGTTTGGGAGGAAGGTAAAAGTCGCCTGGTTCTTATTTTCATTGGAAAATCCTCAGATGATATTAGAATAAAACTACCAAAAATCCAAGAAAGGGATGGTTTTGTTACAGGTTAGCTTCTTGATGTTAAAAAAAATCAAAAAACAAAACAAAACAAAACCAACAAAACCCCACCCCACCTAAACAGAAAATAATAACAATTATAAAAGAAAACAGTCAAAAATTCTTACCCCCAGGGAGGAGTCTTGTAACAGGGGAAGGGGCTCAGTTCCTCCATCCTCATTAGAAAGATTGGGAAATAATGAATACACACGTTACAAAAAACAATATAAATATTGGAAGCAGGATTATCTTCAGGTAAAACCCAGGACTCCTCCAAGCCCTCTCATGGCAATAGCAGAGCCTCTGGTAACAGCCACACCAAGACATGAAAACCTGGAATTTTTAGTAGGCACAGGAACCAATTATTCAGTATTAAATACCCTGCAAGGGGAGTTCTCTGGAATGCCTCCATCACATTTGCTGGTGCCCCTGGAACTCGAGAACTGTGCCCCTTTTTCAAACCAGTTAAGTTCAAACTAGGAAAATTATAAATAACTCATCAATTTTTGTACCTGCCTAACTCTCCATTAAAGAAAAACTTGCTGGGAAAATAGAGTGCAAAAATCGAGTTTCAAGAAGGAGACATTAAAATTAAAATCTCTGAGTCTTAATACATATAAACTTCAATTTTCATACTACACTGACTTCCCAATCTGAACCTAGCCCAAAGAAAATTAAGGATGCAGTAATCCCCATTGTGTGGGCCAGGGAGATTCCTGGAAAATCAAAAAGAGCAGAACCTGTGAGAATCAAATTAAATCAGACACAGGCCTGGTAAGACAAAACCAATATCCTTTAAATTTAAAACATTGAAAAGGTTCATTACCTATAATTAAGAAAATTTTTGAGTACAGGGAGTTGGTGAACTCCAATTTTGCCAGTCAAAAATGTTAATAGTAGAGATTGCCAGTTAGTACAAGACTCAAGAGCAATTAATAAAATTGCTAACTAACCCAAAATTGCTAAGTCACCCAAAACACTCATAACCACACTAAAAATAGGAAATAGGAAATAAATAAATAAATAAATAAATAAATAAATAAATAAATAAATAAATAAATAAATAAATAAATAAATAAATTTGGAATGGTTCACTGTAACAGATTTAAAGGAATTTTGGATTATTGATCCACCCTTTGTATGGACTTTTATAACTGCCCATAAAGATTTTATTATCTGGCCTGATGATACTGGGGCTGCTTTCAAATGACTTAAAAAGCACTAATGAGGTCTCCAGCTCTGGGCTTCCTAGATCCTGTGAAATATTTTGAATTATTCCCTCATGTCAAGGATGGCCCAGCTGTTTGTGAGCAGTCAGAGCTACAGAGCTGATATTAAACCAGAATATAGCACAAACATTTGTTAGTTAATCTAAGCATTATATTCTGAATTTCACCCTGGTGGATGGGCAGTCACCCCTGCTGGATAAGTCATAGTTTCTGAGAGAATAAAGTAGTGATAGAAGCTATCAAATGTTGTAACTCTCCTGGGGATTATTGGCAAATTGACTTTACAGAACTAGGAGTGCTAGGAGTGCTGTAAATATCTTTTAGTGGATCCCTTTTCTGGGTGGTCTGAAGCATTTCCCCGTTGCACCAATATGGCAAAAAGAAGTAGTGAAAATATTTCTAAATCAAATATTTCCATGCTTTGGATCTCCTCTAGGAATGTCATTGTACAGAGGATCTCATTTTCTAGCAGTAGTAGTGGGACAAGTTAGCAAGGCCTTGGGAATCCAGTAGGATTTACATAATCCACGATGGTGTAAAGACAGAAAAAATGAATTATACTATTAAGCTTAAATTATTACTCCCAAAAAGAATAAAATTGAGGAAAAAGAGTTAATAACCTTGCAACTGAAATATTGCTCGAATCTGTAAGATGTATTTTAAAAGTTCACCAAAATCTTTGTTCCAAAAACACCTTTAGAGTTTCACAGAGGGATTAGTCATGAAAATTCCTATGAAAATTTAGAGTAGCTAAAATATCAAATGTAACCACGTGCTGGATATGTTCTCAAGGAATGTTGGTAGGAATGAGGCTCCACAGAACACATGGCCTTAAGGAAAAATGTGCAATTATAGGAACAAAAATGTTGCCCTTACATCAGGGATGGGTTTGAAGCCCAGCAGACAAAAACTGTAGAAAAAGCAGTAGAAGAGTGGCAGAAAGAAGAAAACTTTTTGATGAGGTTGGCTTAACTCGTGGCTGCCAAATTGAGACTGCTACAAAATGCATTTGTGGCAGTCATTTTTAACCACTGTAGAGTGTTTATTTGTTTGTGTTCAGTGTCAGAGTCGTTGTAACACTTTGTGCTGAAAAATGAACCATTGTGACTTGTCTAAAGGAGACAGTCTCAAGAAAAGGAAGGATTTGACAAATAACAAAGAGAATAAAAAATTTCAGCTCTCCTTAAGCTGCTGGGAGACAGCAGAGTGGTTTTTTACATAAAAATCTCATTTCAGGTGAGTGTGAGAAGAGGCTGCAACTCCCACATGGTTTGGTGCCAAGATTCCATGCAAGCCACAGCTGCAGAGACCCATGAAGTGCCAGTCAGTTTAAGAAAAGTCCCTAGGATATGAAACAGGAAATTTTTGGCAATGCCCTTCATAAAATATTTTGCAGTTGGAACAACAGGAGATGGAGAAAGCTTTGAGATAATTAAAAACTGTGATTTCTGACTGAGATCACAGAGAAAAAGTCAAGTATAGTGTCATGCAAAAAGACTTTATATAAAACTAGAAAGATTTGTTTTGATGCAAAATGGAGATGGGAGGGGGGGCTCAGCATCTCAGGCATAAGGTAATACCAGGGTGATTTAATTCCCTGATAGAAACTTCAGTGCTCCAAGGAACTGTCCTACCTGCACTAATCTGAAATGATTTTAGTTCTCAGAATTCTCCCTGTTCATCTGAAAACAAGGATTGAATGGTTGGTTTTTGAAGAAAAATGGCCTTGGCAAGAGGAGGCAGCAGCTTGTGTCTCTTGTCAGCCCTTTCCCTTGGAGTCCTCACAGTGAATGCCAGGCTGGACACTGGGGCTTGGAGCAACCTGGGACAGTGGAAGGTGTCCCTGCCCATGGCAGGGATGGAACTGGATGATCTTAAAGGTCCTTTTCAACCCAAACTATTCCATGGTTCCTCTTATCAAGGCCACTGCCCACCCCTTGATCCCTACACAGGGACCTGCTGGGAGAGGATAGATGGACATGTGTGCCACTTGCAGAACTTCTAAAATGCTGTTTGCAGTTTGCATGCATTTGCAAACATTTGCATTGCCCAGCTGTGTGTGTTTGTGTTTATGTGTGTGTACAAATTGTGCTCCTTCACACATGGGCTGAAAGGGGAAGGCAATCAGGTTCTGGAAAGGCAGGATGGTAAAGGTAGGAGACTGCTCACCCAGCTGACCAAAACAAGGATCTTTTTAAAGTTTTTATAGATCTGTTAACAATGCTGAAACAAAAAGCAAATAATGGTGACGTTACATTAGTCTGATTCTACCAAAATCTTATAAAATGGTTGTTGTGTGTTATGGCACCTTGCACTTGGATGTTTGTGAAAAGGTTTTAATGGGTTTTAATAGAATGCTGCTCCCCATTGTTTTCTTAGTTCAGTGTTTGGTTTGTACATGGTACATGTTCTGGAATTTCTGTAACAGAGAATATCAGACTCTCAAACAGTCTTCTGTGAGCTGGTGACAGGAACAAACCTCTTGTGCATCTCCATTGTCAACCTCAAAACATCATCCTGTCCTAAAAATACAATTCAGGATGTTCATGTGCTTCCTCCCAGGCCACTGAAAAATGTGAGAACAGATGCAGAACACATTTTTGTATAATCTTTTGTATATACATATAATATAACTGCATATGTATAATCTCACACAATTCTACATACATATTTAACTAAAGCAGTTGTAAAGTTAATTACAAGATCACTGTGAGCTATAAATACAAGCAAAAATCAGATGGAATACTCTATTTAAGGATAAAGTGAATTTAAATATAAGTGCCAAAAGAATTGTGAACTTCTGAAACATTTTCAAAATTCATTAGTGAATCATTGCAAAAATGCTCTTCACTGGGAGAACAATTCCAGTAAACCAAGACTCCTGTTCTACTTGTTTCATGCTTTTGAGAATTCCCACTGAAGTCAATGGAGCTATTCTTGGGGGTAAAATGAGCTGGGTTTGGTTCCAGGGACACCTGGCTGGACTTTCAAATGAACTTAAATCCTGCAGTGCAAAACCTTTGATTGCCTGGAAAGGGGAATTTGAGCAAAAGGAAGGTACTAGTGTGAATTTGGGGGAGTCTACACAGAACATTCCTGGTCAGAAGGCAGAGATCAAGTTTCCATGAAATCTGCAGCTCCAGGCATGGTTAATTTGGCTTGCTGTGTTTTCAGCTGGGCAGCCAGAAACAATTCTTTGTTAAGAAGGGGGAAGGTAGAAGGGGTCCCCTTCCACCTGGTAAAAATTGTCCCATCCTGGTGTACTAAAATAGCAGCAGGAGAGTCTGTGGCTTACTGGAATAAGCAACTCAAGCCTTAAACTCCCCTCACCAGGTTAATTTATGGAGATGTGTAAAATTTTTGGCACTGCAAGGATTTTGGAGTTGTCTTTGATGATTTTTCTCTCACTCAAAATTCCTATTAGATTTATAACCAGATAATTATCTGGTTATAAATCTAATAGAATTATCCAGCTCATTAATCTGTTACAAGGTTAAAAAGGGTGAACATTATTGTTATTGTTTGGATCTTTCTCACTTAGAGAACGGGAATAGGACAAACCCCTTCTCACCTCAGCATGTCCTAGTGAGTCACTCAAACTCTGCACAAGCTGAAACATCCAAATAAAGTGACACACTGCTGTTTTGGTTCTGTTCTGTTCTTTTTTTTCAGAGCAGCTGACCCAACTTCAAAAATGTGACTCATGGCCCCTCCAGCAAAAGGATCAGGAGCAGTTTCTGGGTTGGGGCAAGAGCCCTGCAGGACACAAAGGTGATGAAGATGAGAGGATCCTGGCTGGGTGTGCTCATTGGACACCTGCTGGCTCTGGGACACAGGCACAAATGGAGAAACATGGTACTTAATTAAAAAAAAAGCAAAAACCAAAAAACTATCACTGTTATTCTCTGCCCTCTGAAACAGATACATCATTCTGCTCCTTCTCTGGCCCTGGTGGGTCTAAACTTGGTTTGTAGGATGCTGGAAATGGGGAGGAGGTTTGAAGCATCAGCCTGGGAAACCTGGTGCCAGTGGACACGCTTGTGTGGATTTGAGGACACACTGGTTCAGAGGGCAGATTCAAGTTAAGCCCAAGTGTGAATCTGCCAGCAGAACATCTCTGCTCTGGGGGTGACAGGAGGAGAGATGCACGTGGGTGAGTGCCTCAAACAGGCAGCTTTCTATTACAGCTGACCTGGCTTTAAATCCCTGCGCAGGGAGCCGGGAGCAGAGCACGGAGAGGAACCAGAGATTATTTTTTACGGATGTGCTGCTCCCTCTTGTTCCTTTCAGATGGATTCCAGGAAGTTCAGGCTGTTTGCCTGCCTGGTGGGGCTCAGCAGTGCCAGCTTCTGGGTTTTCTACAACTGGGCCGAGTTCTGCGTGTCCTGTGAGAGCAGCCAGGGCTACACATTCCCCACAGAGACTTTCAGGAGGGTGGAAGGGAACTTCTCACAGCTCCCAGATGTTGACTGCCACAAGAACCCTCCTTTCCTTGTCCTGCTCGTGGCATCCTCGTCCCAGCAGGTGGATGCCAGGATGGCCATCCGGCACACCTGGGGCCAGGAGAGGAGAGTGGCTGGGAAGCGCCTGGTGACGTTTTTCCTCCTGGGGAGCCCTGTGGATCCCATCCAGCAGGCTGACATCGCTGCTGAGAGCCAGAGGCACAGAGACATCATCCAGAAGAGCTTTACAGACACCTATTACAACCTGACCTTGAAGACCATGATGGGAATTGAGTGGATTCACAGGTTTTGCTCCCAGTCCAGCTTCGTGATGAAAACTGACATGGATGTGTTTGTCAACGTTTTTTACCTCACTGAGCTGCTTCTGAGGAAAAAGAAGATGGCTGGATTCTTCACAGGTTTTTTAAAACTGCACGAGTACCCCATCAGGACGAGAGGGAGTAAGTGGTATGTGAGTAGGGAAGAGTATCCAGGAACAACCTACCCACCCTTTTGTTCTGGGACTGGATATGTTTTATCCAGCGACGTAGCCAGCCAGATCTATAACATTTCTGAGAGTGTTCCATTCATTAAACTGGAGGATGTGTTCATAGGACTGTGCCTTGACAAATTAAAAATTCAGCTGCAGGAGCTTCACTCGGAGCAGACGTTTTTCCCGGAAAGGATCAGGTTCTCTGTTCCTCGCTTTAAGAAAATCGTGACGTGCCACGGAATAAAACCATCTGAGCAGCTGAGCTACTGGAACCACTTAGTGGCAGGAACTCAGGGAGGAGTGCTCTAGCACCTACCCTGCTCCACTTAAAAAACTGAAATTCTCTGTTTTTACAGGGCTGCTCCCCACTCCAGCAAGCTCCCAATTAACTCCAGCTCGTTAAAGACTTCTGCAATGGTTATTTCAATCACAGAGCCAGAGAATTGTTAAGGTTGGAAAATACCTCCAAGATCATTGAGTCAAACCTTTGACTAAACACCACCCTGTCAACTAAAGCAGAGCACTGAGTTCCATGTCCAATCATTCCTTGAACACCTCCCTGGGCAGCCCCTTCCAGTGCTTGACCAGCCCTTCTGTGAAAAAATTCCTTATTTCTGCCCAAGAACATGCAAACATCCTTCTCTCCCACTCACTCCTACCTCTGTGCATCCCTTCTCTACACAAGTTACAATTATTATTTTTTTTTCCTGAAACATTCAGGCCTGCTAACCTCCCCAACAAATCTTGCTGCCAGAGGCCTGGGAACATTTCTGCTGTGCCAACCAAAAAGTCACAGCACTTTTGTTCAGAGAATAAAATCCACACCATCTTCCTGGTCGCCCTCGATAAATTACTGCACCCATCTGTGCAGGCACTTAAGGAGTGATATTTGTAGCTGTCAGGATGCTCCCTCCTGGCACAGGAAGCTGCAGCCCTGCCCTTGCAGCCAGCTCTGTGTGGGCTGAGCTGCATCCTGGCACAGATTCCCTCCTTCAGTCTACACCAATTTCTTTTGCAGGGATGGTAGAATTTGCCCATGTAATGCTCTCAGGACAGCCTTGGGCACTGCAGGTCACCTGGTGGACGTGTAAAAGCTGCTGCAGTTGTTTCCTTGTGTGTGCTTCCTGCTGAAAATAATCCGTGGTGGAGCCAGTGGAGGGTGTCCTGCTCTTTCTATTAAACTAGACCCTGGAGACATCTTTTATATTTGTGTCTCACTCTGATTGCCTGAGAGCTACTGTGAATGGTTTGCCAAGGCTAAACTAGAGTCACTTACAGTGATTTAGACATTTTTTTTTCTAAAGAGAAACTGGGTGTGTGAGGGAGAAGACAGGAGGATTTTTTCTCTTTTGAACAAGACCTAGTGGGGAAAATGCGCTCAAATAATCATCCAGGCTGGGAGTGCTATTTCTTATTTCATTCCCAAGAAAGACTCATGAAATCTCTGGGATGATTATAAGTTTCAGAGATAAGGAGTGGGGTTTTTACAGCAGATGCTGAAAAATCCTCCAGGGCTCTGAGGAGGGAGGAGTTCAGAAATCCTCCCTTATGCAATGCTCCTGTTTGATTTTCCTGCAGGCACAGGCAAGGTCAGTGTTGTCAGCATGGAATGGCTGTAATGTCTGTGGGAAGTGTTTTTCCCAAAAAGCAGTGAAAGTGGAGCTGTTCCCAAGGGGAGCTGAGGGGATCTGACACCTGCCATGTAAAAGCATGGAAGAAAGACAGGAAAATAGATTTTATTATTTTGGTGTTATTTATTTATTTTTTTTTAATTGAAAAGGATTCTTTTTTCTTTCTTTCTTTCTTTCTTTCTTTCTTTCTTTCTTTCTTTCTTTCTTTCTTTCTTTCTTTCTTTCTTTCTTTCT
>VZUI01052046.1:0-32061 GCA_013401135.1 Cettia cetti | reverse complement strand
AATTTCTGGAAATGCAGATTTGAGCCCAGATTTACACTCAGAGGGGGTTGAGCTGGGTTTAATTTCTGGAAATGCAGATTTGAGCCCAGATTTACACTCAGAGGGGGTTGAGCTGGGTTTAATTTCTGGAAATGCAGATTTGAGCCCAGATTTACACTCAGAGGGGGTTGAGCTGGGTTTAATTTCTGGAAATGCAGATTTGAGCCCAGATTTACACTCAGAGGGGGTTGAGCTGGGTTTAATTTCTGGAAATGCAGATTTGAGCCCAGATTTACACTCAGAGGGGGTTGAGCTGGGTTTAATTTCTGGAAATGCAGTTTTGAGCCCAGATTTACACTCAGAGGGGATTGAGCTGGGTTTAATTTCTGGAAATGCAGGTTTGAGTCCAGACTGACTCTCAGAACCGAGGGACGGACACAGACTCTCCCCAGGGCCATCAGCACTGACCTCACAGTGCCGGGGTTACAGCACATTTCAGGGTGGGAGGGTGGAAATGTCACGGGTGCATTGATTCCTTCCCAAAATGTTTTCCTGCTCGTGGCTTTTTATCCTTTCTGGCTGTGTTTGAAGGGCTCCTGACAGTTCTGGCTCCCTGGGATGGCTTAAAGACAGGAAAACAAAGCAAAGGCAGCACCCAGCACATCAGAGCCCATTTCCAGAGCAGTGCTGGTGCTTTTTTTGCATGAAACTCTGAAGAAATCTCATTTTCCTCACAGAAATCCCCTTGAAGAATTCCCAAAGCTCCCAGCTGAGCTGTTTGCTGCTCGGAGCCGATCCCAGCAGTGCAAGCAGCCTCAGACCCAGCCTGACAAGGGAATGGGAGCGGGCTTGGTGCTGGTTTGCATCGCTGGAGGGGCACAAGGCCTGGAAATCACTCCCTGGAGGACCCAAAGCATCCCAAACTTCAGATCCAGCAGGAGATCTCACGAGAGCTTGGCACTTCCAGCTGAGAAAAGCAGGGAAGAGCCCTCTGTGGGCATTCCTTGGAGCTTCTGGGGCTCCACATGGTCCTTTTGTGTGAACTGAGCTCTCCTTGATGTCCCCAAGTCCTCCAGGAGACCCTGGGGTGCCAGGCCATGCTCTCCTTGATGTCCCCAAGTCCCCCAGGGGACCCTGGGGTGCCAGGCCATGCTCTCCTTGATGTCCCCAAGTCCCCCAGGGGACCCTGCACTGCAGGCCATGCCCTCCTTGATGTCCCCAAGTCCCCCAGGGGACCCTGGGGTGCCAGGCCGTGCCCTCAGACCTTGCTGGTCTGCATGTGCCCGTTGAACTCGGCGTTCCTCTGAGTCAGCATGGACTCCTGCAGGCGGCTGCTGTTCTCCTGCCTGTGCTCCACGGGGTCCCCGTCCTCCGCCCCGTCGCCCTTGCGGAGGCACAGAACCTTCCGGAAGCTCTGCTTGAAGTTGTCGGAGAGGAAGCCGTAGAGGATGGGGTTGGCGCAGCTGTTGGCGTAGGACAGCACCACCATGAAGAAGTAGAGCCCCTCCAGGACGGGGTCGGCGGGCAGGATCAGGATCAGGTTGACGATGTTCATGGTGTAGAAGGGCAGCCAGCAGAAGACAAAGACCACCACGATGATCACCACCATCCTGGTCACCTTCCTCTCGGAGCGGCGGCGCCGCGTGGAGCCCACGCGGATCCCCGAGGACTTGACCTTGACCACGATCAGCAGGTAGCACAGGCAGATGACCAGCAAGGGCCCGAAGAAGCCCAGCACCGAGGTGTAGACGATGAACGCCGCCGACCAGACGCTGACCGGCTCGGGCCAGTTCATGTTGCACGTCTGGAAATCCTCCTGCACGTCCGAGAAGACGATGACGGGCAGCACCACCAGGAAGGAGAAGCTCCAAACCGTGGCGCTGATCATCTTGGCCACCCTGGGCCGCCTCCACTTGGTGGATTTGATGGGGTGCACCACGGCCAGGTAGCGGTCCATGCTCATCACCGTCAGGCAGAAGATGCTGGTGAACTGGTTGATGCCGTCCACGGTCATCACCAGGCGGCAGAGGAAGGAGCCGAAGGGCCAGTAGGAGATGGCGTTCTGCGTGGCCAGGAAGGGCAGCCCCAGCATGAAGAGCACGTCGGCCACCGCCAGGTTGAGGATGTAGATGTTGGTGACCGTTTTCATCTTGGCGTGCCGCAGCACCACGTAGATGACCAGGGCGTTGCCGCTCAGCCCCAGGGCGCACACCAGCAGGTAGCAGATGGGGATCAGCACCTTGTGGATGTACTGGAAAGGAGGAGGATCCGGGAATGTCCCGTTCTCCGTGGCGTTGGGAGGCAGCAGCAGCAGCAGCGAGGAGTTCGCCTCGCCCTGAGCAGGTTCTGTGCTGAAGGTGCTGGAAAAGTACAAAGGATCCATGATTGGTTTTGTTGTTTTGCTGCTTCTTTCTGTGGTTTTCCTCTTAGGAGGGTTTAAACTTCGTGGGCATCTTGTTCCTAGAAGGAAAAAGTCAAAGTTTGAAAGTTCAGAATTCAAAAATTCAAAGTTCAAAAATTCAAAGTTTGAAAATTCAAAGTTTGAAAATTCAAAGCTTGAAAATTCAGAATTCGAAAATTCAAAGTTCGAAAATTCAGAATTCGAAAATTCAAAGCTTGAAAATTCAGAATTCGAAAATTCAAAGTTCGAAAATTCAGAATTCAAAAATTCAAAGTTCAAAAATTCAGAATTCGAAAATTCAAAGCTCAGAAATTCAAAGTTCAGGAGCTCAAAGCTTCAAGGGAAAGAGAGATGGGAAGAGTGAACTCAAAGCAGACTTTTACAATCGCTTCCATCTTCTGTTCAGGGTTTGGGGTGGAATTGTTCAGCCAGGGAGAGGGATGGGATCAACTCCCAACAAAGGAATGGAACAATGGGAGCATCCCAGTGCTCACCCCAGCAGATCCCGGGATCTGTTTCATTTTCAGAGCAGCCAGGGCTGGCTGTAGCTGATGGATTTTCCTCTGTGAGGGTGGAGAGGCTCTGAAATGGAATTCCCAGAGAAGCTCTGGCTGCCCCATCCCTGGAAGTGCCCAAGGATGGGCTGGATGGGCTTGGAGCCACCTGGGACAGTGGAAGGCGTTGGGCTTGGAGCCAGGATCAGGGGAGGAAATAAAACTTTCCATAACAAAAGTAAAATTCCCTGATCTCCAAGATGGAAAGGATCACATCCGAGACCTTCCCCACCAGGTGTGCACAGAGAGGGGAAGCAATAAACTCCTTTTTCCATCCCTCAAGACTATTTTTTTTTTTGTTTTCCTGTTCCCTCTCCTCTCACCCTGAACTGTTTTTTATCCCAACAATCCCTTTTCCCTGCAGGAAATCCAAGCTGCAGTGGGCAGCTCCAGGACAGCTGAGCAGATTGGGAGCTGGAATAAATTTTTCCAGCCATTCTGAAAAAGGTGGAGAATTTCCAAGGCCCTCTCTCTGTGGCGTGTTTGATTCCCATGAATATTTTTTCATATTTTTGTCAGAGTGGGGTTGGAAGTAGGTGTTTATCAGGTGGAGAAATTTGAAAACCTATTTTAAAAAATGAGATTTCAAGCAGCAAACCCTGGAAGAAACGCCCAGCAGTTTTTCCCCCCCATCACCTGACCATCACATTCCCACCACAATCCCGGGGGAGTTTGGATGTGGAATTACAAACACCCAGCCCACGGCTCCTGGAAAAAACTCCTCGGGCGGTGGCTGGGCTTTCTCCTGGGGTGAGAAATGCCGGGGGAGAGGAGGAGTCCCTGCGGCTCCCGGGAGGAATCGCCGAGCTGCTTCGGGAATGTGCAGATGGGGAGTAGGTGTCTCACGTGGAGACGCGCCCGGGGGGAAAATCGGGAATGCAGCAGAGCTGAGGGAGCTCCGCGGGATCGGGATGGGGCGGGAGGAGCTGGATGCGCTGCTGGAATATTTGGGATTTTTCTTCATCCCTGCAATTCCCGACATCCCAGGGCAGGCAGAGCTCAGCCAAGGCTGTGCTCCCTATAAATTAACCAGGAATGGGTCAGAGCTTGGATAAAATAACAAAACTCCAGTGCTTGGATAAAATAACACAGGAAAAGTCCAGTTCTGGCTAAAAAAATATGGAGTTTTAAATCCTGATCTTCAACTCATTTTGAAATGCTGAGTTGTAGCAAATCCCCCAGGTTATTTTTGGGGGAATTCTGGGAGAAGCTGAGGCTGGGACCCCTCATCCTCGGCTGGGAGGGGTTTGGAAATTCCCATTTTCCTGCTGTCACCCCACTGGGATCGCTGAAGGGAAGAACAGGAAGGGAAAATACTCAGGATGGGGCAGTGAGGGTTTATAAAATCCATGGAGCTGCATCCTTGGGACGGTGCTGGGATTGGGAATGTCCCAATGCTGCTGGGATTGGGAATGTTCTTCCCAGACGAGCTCAGCACACCCAGGCTGGGCCCAAAAAGCCCAATTTTCCATCTGAGCCTGGAAAGATTGGAGTGCATGGAAAGAAGCAGCGCTGGAACTCAGCAGGGAAGGTCAGGAGGGGCAGCCACGTGTGCCTCATGCTCTGAAAAACGGGAAGGGACAGGTTGGATTGGGGGGCTGCAGGAATTCCACAGTCACTCCAGCCCTGGTCCTTCCAGCGCCTTTGGAGCCCAGGCCTTGGCAGGTGGAGCTCTTCTCTTTGGGTACTTCCAATTTCTTCTCCCTCTGGAGAAATCCTCCAGCCCCAAATCCCAGCTTGCAGAGGGCCTGGGGCCCTCCCAGCCCCCCATTGGCATTCCAGGGGTTTTCCATGAAGGATTTGGGGGTGCTTGGCTGTGGAACCGCCAGGCTCCCTCAGCAGAGCTGTGCCAGCCTTTCCCTGGAGCCAGGGACATTTTGTCACCTCAGAGCTCTGCGGGTTTTCACCTTTCCCTCAGGATTTTTTCCCTTGGGATGAGCTGTACAATATTCCTGTCAGGCCGAGGGGATTGGGAAGGGAATCCCAGATTTGGGATTGGGTTTGGGTGGGAAGGGGCCCTCAAGCCCATCCACGAGCACCTCCCAACATCCCAGATTGCTCCAAGCCCCGTCCAGCCTGGATGTGGACAATTCCAGGGATGTCCCAGTGCCTTTCCTGAGGGGAAATCCATTTCCCAAGGCTCGGATGCAAAACCTCCCAACTCTTCCCTGCTCTTCCCAGCACCAGGAAGGAATTTTCTCCATCTGGACCTTCTCCATTCCCAGGATGTGATGTCCTAAATTCCCCCAGATCTGCAAACCCAGCCCAGATCCCCATTCCACGTTTTCTTCCCTCAGCCTTTTGCCAGAATTTTGGGATTTTTCCTGGAAAAAACAACCCCCCCAGCAGCTGTAAATCCCTGGACGAGCACAGGGAATTTTTCCAGGTGACAATTTGTCCCTCACCAGCACGGTTTGGCCTCAGCTCCTTTTGTCACCACCCGAACCTCCACGGAGGGTGATTAAAGACGATGATTAAAGTTAATTAAGACGCGCTGATTGATCCCCCAAAGCCTTGTTTCGCGTCCTTAATTAATGGATTAATAACCAACAGCCTCCAGGGGATTTCCTCTCATCCAGCTTTCTTTTTTTTTTCCCCCCATTGATTTCCAACCCCCCACCCTGGGATTGTCCATAAATTCTGGAGTTTTCTGCCTCAAATTGAGGAGCTGGAATAATCCTTGATAGAATTCTAAGTTTTGACAGAGAAAAAAATCAGCATCCACAGCAGATGAATATATCTCTGTCCCTGCCTCCAAAAAAATTTCAAGGAATAAATAGCAGAGGTGTTATGGTGTTAGAATTTCACATTTGTGAAAACTCCTAAATAAACCTGGGTGAAAAAAAAAAAAAACCCACCCAGGGATTGACAGAACAGCGACTGAAAAATCATCCCTACCTAAGGGATAGAGGAAAAACAAATATCTAAAATCGAATTAAAATGTTTAATTTAAAATTAAAAATGCCCGGACGGATCAAGGCTGAAGTTTTCCCTGGCTCTGGTCGCAGCAGGAAAGCAAAAATAACTCCGTGGAGAGCATTGCATGAGAGCGGGGCAGGGATCAGGCAGGAATTGCAGCAGGAAACCTGATTTTCCAAGGCTGGATTGGATCCTGCTGCCCGTTTGCCTCTGGAATCGTCACTCCCTCATCCACAATAATTGCTGCGAATGGAATTACCAGGATGGCAGATCGCTGCTTCCAGCGGCAGGATAATCAGGGAGAGCACACCCAAGGGCAATCCAGGCTTTTCAAAAGGTCTGGGGAGGAGAACCAGCGGGAGAACTCTCCAGGAATTGTCTCCCGGCAGCAGAGCTCCCATCCCGGAGCTGGCTGCAGGAAATCCCCGGGATTGGGATCATTTTTCCCTTCTGGAGCTGGGTGTCCATCCCCTGCTGCTGCCGTGGGGCCATTCCTTTGATTTGGGGTGTCTGGAGCAGGCAGGAGAGGGAGGGAGCTGGGGAGACCGGGCAGAGCAGCCCCGGGATAACTCCAGAATCCCGGGAAAGCTGGGTGGGAGCAGCAGGGAGATGCAGCATCACCCTGAGAGCTGCCTCAGCTCCCGAGCGATAAAAATGTTCTGTACCCATCCAGCAGCTCCCACACAGCTCGGTTTTCCCATTCCCAGCCCTGTCCCTCCACCTGGAGTTACAAAAACCGAAGGAATCTGTTCAGATTCTCCCGAAAAGGAACTTTCTCCTTGCACAAATCTGCCTCTGATGCTTCTCAGGGGGCGTTTGTTGCCCCAAAAAACCCCAGTGATGGATTTTTCCCTGCTGGAAACAAAACTTTCCCACATGAAATTCCTCCTCTGCTTCCACTCCCTGAACTGGGACTAGAATTCCACATCCAACAACTTCTTCCCACTTTTAACCCTAAAAAAATCTTCTGGAATTGTGTTTTCACCACCTCAGCTCATCCCAGGGTTTCCCAGAGCACCTGAGAAGCTGCTCCTGGTTTTGGGAGCAAACAACTCACAAAACAACCCAGAAAACCAAATATTTGCTGAATATTTTTTTTTCCCTCCCCCAAACACGTTCAGGTTGGGCTCGGGGCTGAGCTGCTCCTGCCACAGCAAAACTGGAAAGCAAATTCTGCTGGGTTTGCTCCCGGATTGAAACTGGGTTTGGTTCCAGGATTGAAACTGGGTTTGGTTCCAGCTTTAAACTGGGTTTGGCTCCAGCTTTAAACTGGGTTTGGTTCCAGCTTTAAACTGGGTTTGGTTCCAGCTTTAAACTGGGTTTGGTTCCAGGTTTAAACTGGGTTTGGTTCCAGCTTTAAACTGGGTTTGGTTCCAGCTTTAAACTGGGTTTGCTCCCTGGTTTGAACTGGGGTTTCTCACAGATTTAGGGTGGGTTTGGTCTCAGATTTAAGATGGATTTACTCCTGGATTTAAGGTGTGTTTGCTCCTGGAATTAAACTGGGTTTGGTCCTAGATTTAAACTGGATTTGCTCTGGATTTAAACAGAGTTTGCTCCTGGAATGAAGGTGGGTTTTGTCCCAGATTTAAAACTGGATTTGCTCTCGGATTTAAGGTGGGTTTGCGCCCACATTTAACCCAGGTTTGTTCCCAGATTTAAACCGGGTTTGTTCCCAGATTTAAACCGGGTTTGTTCCCAGATTTAAACCGGGTTTGCTCCCAGATTTCAGCCGGCTTTGCTCCCGGGTTAAAGCCTCTCCGGGCAGAGCAGGCTGTGGAGCTCCGTCCCTGTTCCCTGCCAGGCAGTGGGGCTGGGGTGCAGCTCCCAAACCCGGGGGCTTTTCCCCTTCGAGGCTTTTCCCCGAGGGTTTCTTTTCCTCTCTGCAGTCCAGGGATGGGCGGGGAGCGCTGATCCCAGCCTGAGGGAGGGCAGGAGCAGCCCCGGGCCCCGCGCTGGAAGGAGCTCAGGAACAGCAGCTCCAGGAAAGGAGCCCCGGGAGGGGAAACATCCCGGGATTTGGGGTCTCTGGCTTGGATCCATCCCGCTCCACTGCAGCCACCGAGCCCTGCTGAGCGTCCCCAGGAGCTGGGGGTCCCTCAAGCACCCCCAGACTGGTCCCAGCAGCCCGGGGGGTTCACCCGGGGGTCTCCTCCTCCCCAGAGCTACAAAAAGTCTCCGGCTGAGCCCAAACCACGCGAGCCCGGCTGTTCCTTCCCTGCAGAGCTCCGGGCGCTGGGGACGGGCTGGGAGCTGCAGGGAGCCCGGGGAGGGCCGGAGCTGCTCCAGCCCCATCCTGACCCCCGCCGTGTCCCCCGGACCCTGCCATCCCTGCTGGCTGTCCCCTGACCCTGCCATCCCTGCTGGCTGTCCCCTGCCATCCCTGCTGGCTGTCCCCTGACCCTGCCATCCCTGCTGGCTGTCCCCCTGCCCACCTCCCACCCCCTGCCGGGCTGGGATCGCTCCCTGGGCTCCAGCCGGGGCTCGGCCACCTCCCCGCGGTGACAGCGGCCCCGGGCCGTGCCCCACCGGTGCCCGCGGTGTCCCTTTGGACGCGCTCAGGCCGCTCCTGCCTCCAACGCGGCACCGGCCCCACGGCCGGGATTGGTGACCCCCCTGCCCAAACGGACCCCCCCGGGCACCCCCGGCCGGGATCGGTGACCCCCCTGCCCAGAGGGTCCCCCTCGCCATCCAGCCCGGGTGGAGCTGCTCCTCTCTCCAGCACCAACCCCCCCGCCCCCCCAAAGGGCAATTTCGGGGTCTCCACAGTCGGGACCGACGGCTCCGCTGCCTCCTTGACCCCAGCGAGCCCCAAAGCCCCAGTGAACCCCCCTCCTGCCCCGTCCCCATGCTCCCCGATCCCGGCTCCTGTTTCCTCATTCTGGCTCCTGTTCCCCGATCCCGGCTCCTATTCCCGCATCCCGGCTCCCGTTCCGCCGCCGTTACCTGCTCCCGTTCCCTCCATCCCGGCTCCCGTTCCCTCCATCCCGGCTCCCGTTCCCGCATCCCGGCTCCCGTTCCCTCCATCCCGGCTCCCGTTCCGCCGCCGTTCCCGGTCCCGGCCATGGTTACCTGCAGCTCCGGGGCCGCTCTCCCGCTGCCGCAGCCTCTCCGGGAGCGCTCCCCGCGCTGGCCGCTCCCCCGGGAGGAGCGACGGGGCTCGGAGGGGCCGGGGGTGCCGCAGCCCTGGGGCCGCCCCCTGCTCGCCAGCCTGGGCTGGAGCCGGGAGCGGCGCTGCGGGGAGCGGGAGCGCCGAGCGGGGATGCGCTGCCCCCGGTCCCGCCGCGTGTGTGCCCCCTGCTCGTGTGTGTGTGTGTGTGTGTGTGCCCACTGCTCGTGTGTGCCCCCTGCTCGTGTGTGCCCTGCCCGTGTGTGTGTGTGTGTGCCCCCTGCTCGTGTGTGTGTCTGTGCCCACTCCCCGTGTCTGTGCCATCTGCTCGTGTCTGTCCCCTTTCCCTTGCCTGTGTCCTTCTAGCCTTGTCTGTCCCTCTTTCCATGCTTCTGTCCCCATCCCCATCCCTGTTCTCCCATCCCTGTCCCCATCCCTGTCTCCCCCATCCCTGTTCCCATCCCCATCCCTGTCCCCGTCCCTGTTCTCTCATCCCTGTTCCCGTCCCTGTCCCTCTTCCTGTCCCCGTCCCTGTCCCCATCCCTGTCCCAGTCCCTGTCCCGGGCTGTCCTTTCCGGGCCGTGCCGCCCCCCGGGCCGGCCTTTGAGCCCCTCCAGGTGGGGGCTCCTGGCTCCGCTCCTGGGGGGTCAGAGCCGCCTTCCCCCCGCTCCAGCTCCCGTCCAGCCCCCAGGATCCCTTCCCGAGCCCCTCCCGACCCCAAGAGCCCGGGGATGCTCTGGGGGCTGCGGGGGGGCTCCGACACCTCCGGGGCTCGGATCTGAGCCCGTGTCCCCGAGCCAGGGTCGCGTCCCCCCCTCCCGGCCGAGCGGGACCCCGAGCGCGGAGCTTTCCCCCCGCTGGCTCCCAGCCAGGCCCTAAAATCGCTCCTGGAGGGGAGAGGAGAACCCGGGATGCGAGAGGAGCCCGGTGTGGATTCGCTCCCTCCTCCACCCCCGGGACACCGCTGGGCAGGAAGGGGCTGAGATTTTGGGGATTTGGAGAATTCTGCCATGCAACAAGTGCCAGAAAAGCGAGGCAGCGCTCTCCCCCCTCCTCCCCGCATCCAAACATCGCTGCCAGCGTCACCTGGAGCGTTCTCTGCCCAATTTCTGTGCGGGCTGGGGGGCTCGGAGCGGCTCCCTCCTCATCAGCATGCACCGAGCATCGCGCCGGGAATAATGGATCTGATCTTAACCCTCTGCCGAGGCTTTTCAATTCGAGCCGGGCGCTTGAGTCAGACGTGTGAAGGCAGGGGGAGAAGAGGCGAGGCAGAGCTGCTGCTGCTGCTGGCATGTCAGGCTGGAACTCAATCTGCTGATGTATTTATGGGCATGGGTTGCTAAACGGCAGCGAGGCTCCAGCCTGCGCTCGCCATGACAATGGGGAGAGTCAGCCGATAAAAATAGAGTTGGGGATGATAAACAGGCGGCTCCGGATCACCTGCTCGGCAAACACGCCCAGAAAATGCCCACGATTTATTGCCGGGCAATGATCCCGCCGGGAGTGGCAGCTTGAAGCCAAACGGGGTTAATTTGAGGGATTTTTTATTATTATTTTATTAGAATTTATTAGTGTTTTGTGCTAGGAAAAAAAAAAAAAAAGTTTCTGGATAAACTGGTGCCTAAATTGCCCTGAAGAAAGCAGCGATTTTCCTGTAAATAAACACTCGGGAAAAAAAGAAACAAAAAAAGAGTTTTAGCGGGGTCTGTGCTGGGAGACAGGCAGGATTTTCAAAAGCTCTCAAGGCTGGGCGAATCCTTTACCCACTCGAGCCAACAGCGCCGTGTTGGGGCTGAATGGAGGGAACACAAAACCTGGGAGAGCATTCCCTGTAATCCTGATTCCAGCCCCGGGCAGAGGGCAAAGAGCAGCTCCAGAAACCTCGGGAAAAGAGCTCCTGGCACCCGTGGGTGGCACAGGGACCTCCTGTGGCACAGGGATGGGAGAGTTCCTCTCATTTGGAATTTTTCTGTGTTTTTCAGTTTGTGTTTTTCACTTTGCGTTTTTCCCTTTTGCCAGATGGAAGATTTCTCGTGGCGTTTTTCACGTTGACATTCTGGAGAGGAAGCAGAGCTGAGATTGAGATAAAAGCCCCAAAATGAAGGATTTGGGCTGTTTCTGCTGGCTGTGCCTGTCCTTGTGGCCCAGAAGGACAAGGGGATCCTGGGAAGAGCATTCCCACAGGTCCGGGGGGAGCCTGCCCAGCCCTGCACCCAGCACAGCAGGGACAGCAGCCAGGGGAGGTGAGGATGAGGATGAGGAAGGGCCTGGAGCAGCTCCGTAGGGAGCTGGGGCTGCTCAGCCTGGAGAGGAGCCCCAGAGAGAGGGGCCTCAGCCCTGGGTGTTCCCGTGTGTCCCTGGGTGTCCCTCTGGGTCTCCATGGGTCCCTGTGTGTCCCTGTCTGTCCCTGGGTGTCCCTGTGTGTCCCTGTGTGTCCCTGTGTGTCCCTGGGTGTCCCTGGGTGTCCCTGTGTGTCCCTGTGTGTCCCTGTGTGTCCCTGGGTGTCCCTGGGTGTCCCTGAGTGTCCCTGTGTGTCCCTGGGTGTCCCTGTGTGTCCCTGTGTGTCCCTGGGTGTCCCTGGGTGTCCCTGTGTGTCCCTGGGTGTCCCTGTGTGTCCCTGGGTGTCCCTGTGCGCAGGGATGCTCTGGGATGGCCCTGCTGGAGCAGGGAGGTGTCACCAGGTTCCTCACTCTGGTCCCTTCCAACCTGACCCATTCTGGAATTCTGGAATTTCTCAGCAGAGCAAAAAAATCATCGAATCCCATAAAAAGTGATGATAAAACCTCCCAACATTCCAATCTTTTTTGTGGAATCTCCCAGCAGACTTTGCCCAAAAGCTTTGGAAGAGTTTCTCCAGATGCTTCCACATCCCACTGAAATTTCAGACACTTAAAAGTAGAGTTTTACCTTCAAAAAGGAAACATTACAATATTTCCATTATATTTTATCAGTATTTTAATGGATTTCATTTTCTCTGCTCCTTTAAAGGACTGGGTTTTTGTTAATGGAGGATGTCTGTCTGGGGTTATTTCATCTCTAAAGTTATGAAGGGAAAATAACAATAAAATATCACAAGAGAATAGCAAAGAATGCTTTTATGGAGAAGATATTAATTTAGAATGGAAAACTTTTTTTTTTTTAATACAATATAACCTGAAAAAAACCACTTTAACCTGTGTGTAAAAATGGACTTGAAAGAGCAACAGAAAACTTAATAGGAAATAAAATTTCCCAAAGGAATCTCCGTGACCTTTTCCTGGTCTATATTTTGGACTGGGTGCCCAGGTATTGTTTGCTGGTAATAAACAATAAAATTGCATTTTCATTTAGATAACTTCAAAGGCAGAAGACATTTCGTAATCTGTTGCTTAAAAAGTACTTCAAAACTACACAAAAGGCAAAAAATTGTGTAAATATTTTGGAACTTGGAGGAATGTTATGTTTTTTTTAGTCCCTCCAAGTCTCCTCTCTTAAAATAATTAAAAACAAAGAAAAAAAAGCCACTAGCAAAAAAAAAATTAAATGCAGAGCAAAAGTTCTCTGTTGGTACAAAGGGAAAGGAGAAGAATAGGAAATAAAAGAGAATAAAAAGAACATTTTTAATCAAAATGGGAAATCAAATAAAAATATAAATATATTATTTTAGCTACTAAAAAAAAAGAAAAACAACACAAAAGAGCAATAAATCTCTTCCATGTCCCTAAAACAGCGAGGAAAAACAAGGAAACATTCCCTAAAAACAGCTTGGGAAAAAAGTTAATCAGCTTGAGTCTTAATCATAATTAATGCCTAGTAAGAATGGGCCTTATCAAATCTAAATCATTTTAGTAGCTTTAGTGATAATTAATGAGGACGTTTTTAAACCTTCAAATAAATTAGTGATGGGATTAATCTGATTATTTGTAGAGGACAATACCCAAGCCAATTACCTTGCTTAAAGATAATTAGTCAATGAAGATGAATTTAATGGATTTAAAGTGTGATTAATCCAAAGCAGAGGTTTAAAATGAACTTGAACCATCAATTTTTCTCCATTGGATTTCAGGGAGAGCCAGGATTTCGTGTTCGTATTTAGATGTTTTCATGGGAAAAGTACACGAGGCAAAAAGGTTGGGAGAGTTGGGATTGTCCAGCCTGGAAAAGGCTCTGGGGCCTTGCTGTGCCTACCAGAAAATTGGAGAAGGACTTTGGACAAGAGCATGGAATGACAGGATAGGGAGGAACGGCATCAAACTGCCAGAGGGTTTTTAGGGAAGGAATTCCAGGTGGGGAGGGGCTGGGTTGGAATTCCCAGAGAAGTTGTGGCTGCCCCTGGATCCCTGGAAGTGCCCAAGTCCAGGTTGGACAGGACATGGAGCAGCCTGGGATGGTGGAAGTGTCCCTGCCACGGCAGGGGGTGGCACTGGATGGGATTTAAGGTTTTTTTCCAACCCAAACCATCCTGGGATTCTATGAATTCACCTCCTGTGCCACATCCTTTGTGGGCAAAAATCCAGGAAGTTCCTTAACAGAAGAATTCCGGTACTTGGAGTATTGTTGCTCCCAGAAAACTGAGGAGAAACTGGGATTTTTAAGTTTTGGTGGTTTTCTCCTGCTCAGAAAGAGTGTCTGGTTTATCCATAAAATTCGAATGCATTAAGTTTTGATTCCTTGCCTATTTTTTATTTCAACTGAAAAATGGAGGAGAGCAAAGGAAAAGAATCTTAATGATCCCAATTGCCCCCCCACACACACACACACACTATTTTCCCAGCTATCTGTAAGAACCAGGAAAACTGCCTGAAAAGAGAGGCTGAGTTCCACAATCCAGGAGGATTCCTCCAACTCATCCCACATTTCCAGCAGATCCTTTCCAGACTGTTGAAAGTGGATTCCATAAAATACTAATTTTTTTATCCATATTTCATCCATAAAATACTAATTCTTCATATTTCATCCATAGATTATTCATACACATATTTCATCCATAAAATACTAATTATTTTATCAATCAATTTAATCAAATAAACCAGGGAGAACCAGGAGATCTGTCCAAAAAGAGAGGCTGAGTTACACAGTTCAGGAGGGCTCCTGCAGCTCATCCCACATTTCCAGCAGATCCTTTCCAGACAGCTGGAAGCAGATTCCTCAAGCTCCTGTTCCTCGTGCCCTTTCCTCCAAACAAATCCATCTCCAAGAAACCCAGGGAATGAAGAACTTGTAAAGAAAATGCCTTCCCTGCCGGCAGGAGCCCTGGAATCTCCTGATGGCTCCATCATGAATCAATTTAACGGGAATACGGTCACGCTCTTGGCCGTGAGGTCACCCTGGGTGAGCAGCTGAAGCGTGGAATGACCTCAGGCCTCGCTGAGGGGATTTTGGAGAACTTCCACGTTTTCCTCACGTCTTGGAGGGGCAGGAGGGAGGGGAGCTTTGCCGAGGTTTCTGATCCCGTTCCAGCGGAACACCTGTCGCGCTCGCGGGAAGTTCTCCCGCCAGTGGAGGGAACGTGACGAATTTTCTCTTGGAAAACAGGGGAGGAATGGCTTGGAAAACAGAAGCATTAATCTTGGATCTCAGAGAGGGTAATGCTCCCTCGCATGAACACAAAACCCCTGAGTTTAATTTTCGGTGGATTTGTAGTGGGTCGATTCTTCCATAAATTCTGGGACAAAATCCTGGCAAATTCCCAGATCTCCTGGAAGTTCTGCTGGATCAATCCCACTGGGAGGTGTTTTTGCTGGGTATAACCACAAATTGGATTTCCCTGCCTTTGTTTCCTGGAGATTATCTTAGCTCATTTTAGGAAGTGCTTTAAAATACTTACCCAGGTCTTTATTTTATTTCATTTGCTAATAACAGAATGTTATTAGCATTTTATAATTATTTTATAATTATTTCATAAATATTCTATAATAATTTTAATTATTTTATAATTTTTACAATTATTTATATTTTTTAATTATTTTATTTTAAAAATAATTTTTCTTTTATAATTATTATTTTTATAATTATTTTATGGTAATTTATAATTATTTCATTATTATTTTATTATTATTTTATGGTTATTTATAATTGTTTCATTATTATTTTTACCCTATGAAAGTCAAACATGGATTTGTTCAGTCTGGGTTTTAAATGTAAGAAAAAAAAATAACTCTGAGGTGTTTCTTTGATAAATATTTTGTCTTTCATTGGAAAATATTTTCCAAACCTCTAATTTCCATAAAATGAAATTTCCCTAAAAGAAGTGATCAAGGAAAAAAAAAATAATAAACTCTTTTTTCCAGGCATGAGACAAATTGGGAAAGAGCCTTTCTTGAATTATGAAATCATAAAGTTCTGTATTCTCTTGGAAGAAAATTGACATTATTGGGAATTTTGACTTTTCCCATTAATTTCTCAATGTGTTTCAAGTCAAGACACATAAACTCTGGGGAAAAAAAGAAATAATTTCTGCAAACTTCTAAAAAATTTTTTCATTGAGAACTGGAAAATTAAAAAAAAACTTTAATACCTTCTGTATCCTTTTATATTCCACAATTTGCTTTATTTTCTCCATTATGAGAACAATAAATTGTGATTGTCAAAGAAAAAATTTAATAATATGAAATATTGCAATAATTTGGTATTCGAAAAATTTGAAATATTTTCATAAAGACAGGTCAGTATCTTCACCAAAATGTCCTCTTTTTAACTAACTTTTCCTGCATATTCCACTAGATCCTATAAACTCAGATTAACAGGAATTTCAGGTAACCTGCCAGGATCCTCTCCCCAACCCAGGAGTGGAAAGTGTAGGAGGGAAAAGCAGAATAAATCCAGGCAGTGCTGAGTTCCTTTTCCCCACCACACCCTCCCAACTTTCAGCCACGGTCTTTCTGGACTTCCTTAGAAAATCCAGGTTAAATCCCAGCTGGATTTCTCCCCTGTGGTGTGGCCTAGCCCTATTTCAGAGCATTCCTGGTTTTCCTTTCAGAACCTCTGGATTTGCTCCCTTTTTTCCAGAGGAACCTGAGGAAGTGCTGCCTTTTGCCTCCTGATCCCGCCAGGTTGTGCCAAAAGGATTTCAGGATCCACTTGTTTTGTTTCCCTGTCTGTAATCCTGATCCACCTCTGCTTCCGTGCCTCGAATCCCATTTTTGTCTCTGTGTCCATGTGTTTTATTGCCATTTACATCTGGATCTTGAGTGAGTTTAAAACTATGAATAAAATATTTCAGATTTTAATTGATTTTTTTTTTAAAGAGCAATTCCAGCTTCTTAATAAGGACACAATTACAGAAAAAAGTGTGACCAAAATAAGCTTTATTTAGTGAGTTTTGCAAATCTTTTTCAATCAGATCCAAGGAAATTAGGAGGTAATAATATTATAAAGGAAAACTCTTTGGCTGCAGGATGCCTTCCACAAGAGTCGTGGACCCATGGAATGGTTTTGGTTGGAAAGGGACCTTGAGGATGATCCCATTCCACCCCTGCCATGGCAGGGACACTTCCCACTGTCCCAGGGTGATCCAGCCTGGCCTGGGGCACTTCCAGGGATCCAGGGGCAGCCTCAGCTGCTCTGGCAATTCCAGCCCAGCCAGGAATTCCCAATCCCCAATTCCCAATCTCCCACCCAGCCCTGCCCTCTGGCAGTGGGAGCCATTCCCTGTGTCCTGCCCCTCCAGCCCTTGTCCCCAGCCCCTCTCCAGCTCTCCTGGAGCCCCTTCAGGCCCTGCCAGGGGCTCTGAGCTCTCCCTGGAGCCTTCTCCTCTCCAGGGGAACATTCCCAGCTCTCCCAGCCTGGCTCCAGCCCTTGGAGCAGCTCTGTGGCCTCCTCTGGACTCAAGAGAATTGTTCCAAGATCTTCCTTTAGTTCTTGACTCAAAGGAAAAAAAGAAAAAACAAAAAAAAAGAAAAAAAATTATGTTAGAAAAATCTGCCACATATTAAACTCAACTCAGTACCAGGGCATGGATTGAAAGACTCAACATCCACTTGCTCCATCAGTTTTCCAAGGAGCACCACAGCTGGTTCAGTATGGAAAAGTGGATGTCTGGCATTTCTCTAACTATGAATTTCGGGGGAAAAAAACCCCAAAAAACAACAAACCCAATCTGATTCCAATCATCCCAGAGAAATGCACTGTAAAACGATAGGGTCATATTTTATGGAGCAAAACTACTGTAACCAGAGCCTGAATTTGCTATCAGTTGGTGGATCCTTCCCAAATTTTTTTTTTTTTTCAGGTTTTTAATCAAAATCCCTACTCCATATCAAAGTCAAGCCCCTATGGACATTTCCTTGATTAAGCAAAGACATTTTTAGCTCAGCACTTGGCAGAAGAAAAATCGTCTGCGACAATCGATCCCAGAGAGCTCCACAGGTTAGAAAAATGTTTGGACAAAGGGAGAAGGCAATAATAATAATAAATTGCATCTGGCTTGATAACCTCCCTGCCAACATCCTCAGCCAGCTGGAAGCGGAAATGGGAATGATCTGAAGCTCTGGATGAGCGTTGGAAACTGAAACTTCAAGGAAAAATAATGTACAGTAAATACTGGAAATATGACTTGGTGATCAGGGGGCTTTTTTTGAGTGAGAAGAGTCTAAAAAGTGCCTGTAAAATGCATTTTTTTCTCCTTTTTTTTTTTTTTTTTCTGTAGGAAAAGCTGATGATGTTGACCAGGATAGGTGGGTCATGGATACTAAATCATGGATAAAGGATCCAGCTGGAGATGGGAGGTCAGGAGTTGAAAACAGTCATGGTGGGAGGCTATGGGTGCCAAACGTCTCCTTTTCCTCAGAGGATCACAAAATCTTGGAATGGTTGGGATTGGAAGATCCTGAGGGATCATCCAGCTCCACTCCTGCCATGGGCAGGGACACCTCCCACTGTCCCAGGCTGTTCTGCTGGGAAAAGCCCTTTCAGCAGAATTCCACGGCGCTCCACAGAGCTGGGATCTCCCCACTCATCCTCCAGAAAAGGGGAATAAATCTGAAATAAATCGAGTGAGTCTCCTGCTCCGAGGAGGAATTTGGCAGCTCCAGGATACTCAAAGGACATTTCACTGTTGTTTGCACCCCGGGTGGGTGACACTCTGCAGCATAAATCAATTCAAATAAGATTTAAACCTGTCCTAAACCTTTGCATGTTTCCAGTGAGGCTTTAAGTCTAAACCCTAGTAAGGTTCTTTCACCAGGGCAGGGTTTTAGCCCTCAAAACCAAAAAAAAAAACCATAAAAAAACCAAAAAAAAAACCCCAAATAAACAAAAAAAACACAGTACAGGGATATCTCCCTTTCAACCAGTGGGAAAAATGCCTTCATCTTTCCCACCTCCTCCTCACCCATTTATTGATTTGTTGGAGCAAACCTGGGATCTATTTATTCCATGCTTAAATCCAGCACAGGCTGGAGTGTTTTCCCTGGACACCTGATCCTTCACACTGGATAACTGCAGCCTCAATTCCCCTTGGAAACAGCCATGGAATTCTAACAACACTTAGGGAGATATTTTTCCAAGGTGGAAAACAATTCCCAGTTAGTTCAAGCTCCTGGAAAATACTGGAGGTCACTGCTCAGGGAACCTGACCACAGGCAAAGAAAACTGAGTTTGTTCTAGACTTAAATTTAACTCCTCGTTTTAAGTGGTTAATTGATTTGTTGGCTTAATTTAAATTGTTTAATTAAAAATGAATGAATTGAACTATAATAGCAGTGGTGACACTGCCCAGGTCATGGCTCTGTCCATGAGGATGCAACAAGCATCACTGTAGAAGCTGACAGGAATTTCATCTCAAATCCAAGGATTTGGCGAGAAGTTTGAGCACAAACTTCCAGATTCTGTCTTTCTAGCTCAGTTCTGTGAAAGCTCCTTATCTCCAGATGGGGAAAACCTCCTGGAAACCAATGGAAAACCATTATTATTCCATGGATTGCAGTTTCAACAGGCTACTCAAAGTTTGGCTTTTCCAAATCCTTTAAATCCTAAACCTAGCTTTTTTCTGACACTATTGTCAGCAGCAAGTGACCTCAGAGGTGAAAACTCCTGTTTTTTTAATTCCTTTTAAATTGAAATCCCATTTTTATTTAATGGAAAACACATCCCTCTCCAGCTCAATCAACTCCCCAAAACGGGCAAGCACACAAAGGGAAATAATCATTAATTATTCCCCTCATTATTATTATTTTGGTTTGGGGGCTAATTACATCATTCCTGTTCTCATCCTCATATCTGATCCAAAATGGGCCTGAGGTGACCAAGGAAAACGTGGATTGTTTCCCTAACCCTGATTAGGAAGCCTGGAAAAGGGTGTGGGTACGGATTTCTTTGGCAGGAGGGAAACAGAGGTGGAGCCTGTGTGAAATTGTGTGGAATTGTGTCCTGGGGGATGAATTTGGAACCATTCCTGCAGCTCTGCCTGGATCCCTGGCACTCCTTTAGGCGTCATGGAATGGTTTGGGTTGGAAGGGACCTCAAGGATGGTCCTCAAGGATGTTCCAGTGATGGAGCAGGGACACTTTCCGCTGTCCCAGGGTGCTCCAAGCCCTGTCCAGCCTGGCCTGGAGCAATTCCAGGGATTGGGCAGCCACAGCTCCTTTCCACAAACAGGTTTAACTCAGGAGCTGAGGGTTTGCACTCCCAGCCCCAGGACAAGAGGCTGCTCCCACTCTTATCCATGGCACAAACCTCCTGGGATGGCCAAAATCACATTTCCCACCACAGGGAATTCTTTCACCTGGAAGGACTTCTTCAATCTTTCCAGCTCCATGGAAGGACAGGGGTGTCTGCAAAAGGTTAGGGCAGCTTTTCCTGGGATTCCTCCTCCTCATCCAGCATTTCCATTGGATCTGGTCATCCCAGGCTCCCTTGATATTCATGGAAATACAACACATGGCATTGATGGTAACTGAAAACCTCTGAAAAATCAGATCAGTTAAAGCTGGTCACACCAAAACTCAGACCAATCAAATCTGATCACACCAAAACTCAGATCAGTTAAAGCTGATCCTACCAAAAGTCAGATCAATTAAAGCTGGTCACATCAAAACTCAGATCAATTAAAGCTGGTTACATCAAAACTCAGATCAATCAAATTTGATCCCACCCAAACTCAGATCAATCAAATCTGATCACACCAAAACTCAGATCAATTAAATCTGATCTCACCAAAACTCAGATCAATTAAAGCTGATCCTACCAAAACTCAGATCAATTAAAGCTGATCCTACCAAAACTCAGATCAATTAAAGCTGATCACATCAAAGTTCAGATAAATTAAATCTGATCCAATCAAACTCAGATCAATTAAAACTGATCCCACCAAAAATCAGATCAATTAAAGCTCGTCACATTAAAACCCAGATCAATTAAAGTCCCCAGGAAAATGGGAATGCTGACACAACTGAGTAATTGGATAGACCCTTTTAAGAACAGTTCTTAATTTGTGGGATTCTTGCACATTTTTTTCCCCTGAGCTAGGATTTGAAGAGGAAATTTGCTTTACTTTCAGTCTGGAGAACACACAGGGTTTTAAAATCTTTGGCTTAATCTCCAGCTCCTCTAAGCCAGCATCCCCTCCTAACAAGTGCTCCTAATCCACACCAGCTGAAATCCTTTGGGAATGGCTTTTCTGGGATTCATTCTGAGCTCAAAACCAAGCAGGTGCAGAGGTAATGTTGACTTTTTTTCCATAGAAAATATTGATTTTTGGTAAAAATTCCTTCTGCTGGATGAACGAACGCTTTTGGCTGAAGGTTTGGCAAATGTGTGGCAGTTTCTCATGGGAATAAAATGACAATGCTTTCTGCTCCTGCTCATACTTTCACCTCCCCAGGAAGATCATGAGATTCCTTGGAATTGCAGCACCATGGGAAATGTAGTCCAACCAAAAAAAGAGGATCCAGACCAGAGAACTGAGCTACCAAAATCCATAATTCCCACAAAGTCCTGCTGGGCTTTGTCCTTGGGAACATTTGTGACTGTCAGATATTTCCTTTTCCTGCAAATATCAAATTTTGCCACAGAAAGCAAACACTTCTGGAAGGAGGATGAAATTTTTTTGCCAAGAATCTTAATATTCTATCAGCAAGTCGTTCGGATGGAATTTTTTCCAAGGTTTTTTTTTTTTCCCCAAGTTCCACAGAGGCTTTTTTGGAGAAGATAATGTGGAAAACGTCGTGCAGCTGACGGTGAGGATTGAGTTGTCTTCCAAAAAAATTAACTTGGATTAAAGGAGCTGGGATGGAAGATGCAGATCAGAAGCTGAAGGCTGGAAGCCAGGTTTGCTTCGTGATTAAATCCGAGACATCATCACTGAAATAATTACAAAAAATTGGGGATGCTTTATGGAACTCCTTGCAATTCCCTTAAATGAATAAATAACAATTCCCACAATATCATGTTCCTGCAATATCACAGAAGCAACAGCACTGAAAATCCCCAATTTTTGTTTCTCCCAAATTCTTGCCAAGTTGAAGGTGAGAGATGAGAGGCAGCACCAGGATTTCACTCCGACAAGGAAAAGGGATGGTGGAAGTTGCAGAAAGGGAGGTTTGAAAAGTATTCATGGAATAAAAAGTAGGAAAGAAGTGGCTCAAAATTCTTGCCTAAAAGTGCCCTGCTGTGAATACCATGCAGATCACAAATTAAAACACTGAAAGGGAAATAATTATAATAAATCATTTGTAAATTCAGATTTTTTTGGGAATTTATATCTGTTTCCATCCTCTGGGTAATAATTTTTATTACCTGGCTCAGGTGAATAAAAACCAGGCTGAGACACATCCTTGGCCTTTCCACAATCTCCAGGTGTTTCCAGCCCAGCTGAGACCACAATGCCAGGACAGGACAGGGTTTGATCCTTACAGGACCAGGAATTCTCTCTCCTTAAAAACTGGGGCACAAAGGCTCCCCCAATCCCGTGGCTGATTCCCTCTAAGCCCAGAGGTCTCCTCTGGGAGTCAGACTCAGGCTTTCCAATTTTAATATTGAGAGATGTTTATCCCACTCTCTCTTTCGCTGCTGGAAACCCCACATCCTTTCCAGGAAACTCATTTTGGTGTTTCCCACTCTTCCAGCAGCTGAAGGATCCTTCTGGGATCTCCTGAGAGCCCGATATTCCCGCTGGGGCTGGGTGTGGAAGAGCTCTGGGAAGGAGGGGCTGTTTCTTGGATGATTTCTCTGTCTAGGATGTAAAGAGAGGAATGTTTTTATTACAGCTTTAAGCACTCCCTTGTTCCCTCTCCATGTGGAATTCTTGGATATGTGTCCTGTCAAAAAGCCCACCCACAAACACAATCAGCACTAATTAATTCCCACTTCTAATTATCAATGTCACCTCACTGCCAGGTGCCCAGAATTCTGCCAAACCCTCTCTGGTGATTTTCCAGCCTGGCAGCTCCACGTGGAGAATCCCAGCGCGGAAAGCTGGGATGTGGACGGGGCTGTGTCATTCCAGAGCTGCTGGAAAGCTCAGAGGTTACAGAACACGAGATTCCTTCCTCCAGGAATTATCCCAGGGCACAGCAAACTGGGCAGTCAGCTCTTTCACCGTGCTCTGAGGAAGAGCAGCTCCATCTTTCCCAGCTTCCCTTTGACAGGCAGAGATTACAAAGAGCTCCAGGATAAGGGATGAGGTCACGGATATCCTGCCAAACCCTTTTTTTTTTCAGGAATACCCAGCCTCTCACAAGTTGGGTTATTGCAAACACCCAGCACCTGCCTGCTGCTTCCAAGATCAGGTGCACGACCTGTGAGAGCCAGAATTTTGCCAGCAGCAGCATCCCAGCAGTGCCCCTGGATATCAGGACACAGCTCCCGCTCCCATCCCAACCGGATCATCCTCCTCCGACCTCTCCTTTCCTGCACCGGGGAAACGACGTCAGATTTTTGGGTGGGGAAGGGAGGGAACGTCGAGCAAAGCTGATCTCCAGCAGCAACCTCGCTCCGTGGGTTCAAAGAGCACGGCAGGGATTGTTTGGGATGCAGGGAGAGCTCCAGGACAGATCCAGGCAGGAATTCTGTGCTGCTTACAGAGGTAAAACCCATCCTGGCCTCGGCAGCAGCAGACGATGGGAAAGGGATTTGCTGCTGGTGCTTGTAATCCAAGCCTTTTCCACTCTTAATCCCCTGATGACAAATTATTTCTAGACTCCCAAATCATTTCTGTCAGCTCCATTCATTCGATTTCCAAGGTGTGTCTGGACAGTGGGATCATTATTCCATTTTTATTTGATGCTGGGAAACTTTTCCTGTGGGAAAAGGCAACTTTCAGAACTCCCTTTTCCGTACAGATCCACTTCACAAATTCCCAATTCCAGGCCAGAAATACAAACCCTCGATTCCTTGCACTTTAAATATGGGAAAAAAACCCTTCCTGTTGGGATGTGCTGGGAGTCCAGGGGCTTCCTGGAAGGAAAAGTGAATTCCTGCTGGGAGTGGAGCTCAGCAAGGACTAATTGGACTCCCTGGAAATGGAAAAGAGAGTTTTTGGAATGATCCAGGAAAATTTTTCTTGTGTAATCAACTGAGAGCAGTTTGGGGTTTGTTCATGAGACAATTAAAACACTGAAGGGGAAATAATTATAATAAATCATTTGTAAATTAAGGAAAGCTTCCTGGTAACAGGAATGAGTTGCTGGAAGAGCAATAATGAGGAAAAGCAGGATGAATGGGGACAATGGGGATGATGCTGCGATCCAGGAATTCCAGTTTTAACTCTGTGCTCCTGGAGGGAGAACCCTCATCTCCCCTTCATGCAGCCACTTCAAAATGCAAAGTAATTAATTGTTAGATACAGCTGATGAAACAGAACAGCAGCCAATAGACAAAACAGGAAAGAAAGTTCCCAGGAATTCTGTCCATGGACCTGACTTTTCACAGAGACCTCCCTGGAGATTCTTCAAATTAATCTCTATATTCTTCTCTGCATTTATCCAGATCCATTTAAAAACAGTAAGGACCCTTTCTCCCTCTGTTATCACTAGGGAATATTCCCAAAACTTTGCTCTTCTCTCTGTAAATCTTCTGTTTCCTGCCCCAAAATTTGTAATTTCTGTGAATTTTATTGCGCATTTCTATCCCATCGGCTTCTTTTAGTACACTCAGATTTCTACTTTCCAAATATGTGCTTCTGGACTAAGAAAAAATTGATATTGGAGTTTTCCTCATCCTAATTTCCCTGATCCATCTTCCAGCCTTTCTGCTCTGACTCTTCCAGAGAGAAACTTGTTGGATTTCTGCTGGAATTGCCCTCATCTGCTTCCTTCCTTTGTCAACTCATGAATCTCCTGCTCATCTTTCTGAAGCTCAGGGATTTTCATCCCAGAAGGAATGGTCGAACAAAACTACTGGGCTAAACCCCCTGGATTTGGCCAATTGGGAATATCATTTCTCTGACTACAATGGAATTTTAAAAAGCAGCAGGAATAATAATAATTAAAAAAAAAAAAAAAGTATGAGAGAGGGATTTGAGAAGAATGGCTGCTTGTTTTTCCTTCTCCTGAATTATGGCTCATTTCCTTTGAAGTTGTGCTGATTTTGTACCTCAGCCTCTTCCAGGGAATGGATCCATCTTCTCCTTGTTCCCATGGATGGGAACTTCCCTCCTCCTTTCTTTCCTCACAGTCCCACCCTGAACTCTTCCCCCACCTCTGCCGTTTGCCGTGTTTCATGGGAGAGCTGGAAAAGCTTCAGCCTTTAGGCAAGGAATGAGTCTGGATTCACTGCCCTGAACGAGGGCTGGATGGGAGATTGGGAAGGAATTCCAGCCTGGGAGGGCGGGGAGGGGCTGGGATGGGATTCCCAGAGAAGCTGAGGCTGCCCCTGGAACCCTGGCAGTGCCCAAGGCCAGGCTGGATGGAGCTTGGATCATCTGGGATAGTGGGAAGTGTCCCTGCCATGGCAGGGGTGGCACTGGATGAGCTTTAAGGTCCCTCTCAACAAAATCCATCCCATATTTCCCAAGTACCCATAAGGCACACACATCCCACCTTCCTTTTTTTTTTTTTTTTTTTTTTTTTTTTTTTTTTTTTTTTTTTGCACAAAAGATGACCCTTCTACTCCTCAAAAGTACTGGAAAAGTTTAAAATGGACAAGGTAAAGCTCAATACTTTAAAAAAATCAGCTGAGCATCTTCCCAACCTCAGCGACCTTCAGGCATGGAAACCTCCTGGGAAGTCATGCTCCAAGCCCAGAGACTTCCCACTTTTTTAAAGAATGTCTCAGCTTCTCTCCTGGCAGTATTTGGTGCAGCAAAGGGAAAGTCAGTCCTTGGAAGGCAGTCTTCTTTCTTGGGAGGGAGAGGAGGAGGTGGAATAGAATTCCCAGAGTGGCTGTGGCTGCCCCTGGATCCCTGGAAGTGTCCAAGGCCAGGGCTTGGAGCAGCCTGGGATAGTGGAAAGTGTCCCTGCTACAGCAGGGGATGGAATTAATGAACCCTTAATGGATTCCTTCCAACCCAAACCATCCTGGGATTCTGTGACTCAGCAGGTTGGATGGACAGACCCATTTATATCAAATCAAATCAAATCAAATCAAATCAAATCAAATCAAATCAAATCAAATCAAATCATCATTGTGGGAGTCTTAATTTTCCTTTTGGGATTGTAGAGAGAACAAAATCCGTGCCTGTCCCTAAAAGCTTGGTCCAAAATGTGTTTGGGTGAGACAAAACAATGAGGGAGGGGTGGAAAGTCCAATTAAATGATCTAATTCCATTTAAATGATCTAATTCCACTCAGACCTGAAAATCTGAGGAACTTGGCAGCCTCCTGATGGTTTCTATCTGTCTGTGGGGCTGATGTTTCCACAAGAGGGTTGGAACCTGCAAAATGCTCAAAAAGCTGAAAAGAAACTTGAAAAACTTCCCTTAATTCTTAAATCCTTTGTGTTCTTTATTAATCTTCTACAAATTATTTAATACTCGGCTGTGGTTTTAACTCCTGCTCTGGTTCCTGGTTGAGGCAGCTCTTCCTCTGCTCCAGAAATGAGATTTTTGGGAGTTTTTCAGGAGTTTCCAGGAGTTTCTCAGGACAGGGATGGCCTGTTGGGAATTAAGACTTAGTACAGACCTTAGCACAATAAAATTCTAATCCTGTGTGCACAAGAGCTTCAGGACTAATTTTAATTACAACGTGCAAACAGCTTTTTGGGAGGTTTCTACATCAGATCCTTGGCTGCAGGAGCTTATCCCACATTTCCCCCTTGGGATGGGAGCTCAGCTCCTGCTCATCCTGACCTCCCACTGATTGATTCAGCAAATCAGGGAATTAATGCTCATCTTCCAGGGATTGCTCAAGGGCTTGTGAATGTGTTTATGATGGGAGGTGGAATTCTAGGAAGATTTACGGGGCCTGGCAGGCCGGGAGCGTGTTTGTTCCATGATTAATGCACTTCACGGCTCCCAATCAACAACTTCCAAATATTGTCTCAGGATTTGCCAGGGAAAATCTGCAGCTCCGAAGCCATCCAGGGAACAGTAGCAGCTTTTGTGCTACTGGATTTCAGCTGGTGATGGGTGTGTGGGCTGGGGAGAAGAGCTGGAAGAATCCTGGATTAAAAAAGATGCATTATGGATAAAATTTGGGAGGGTGTGCAGGGGAAAAAATGGATGAACAGAACTAGGATGCTGGATTTAAAGTGGAAGTGCAGCTTCCTGTGTTCCCCATTCTTGTCCAGAGAAACTGGGCCCAAATGGGAAGGAAGATGAAACTAAAACATTGTTTTAATTCCTTCTCTTTTATTTTCTGTGTTTTTTGCTGCCTACAAAAATGGATGGCAAGAACCAAGACTAGAACTAAGAACTGGAACTAAGAACTGAGAGCTAAAACGAAGAGTGCTGGATTTAAAGTGGAAGTGCAAGTGTTGCTCATCCTCTTGCAGAGAAACTGAGCTCAAATGAGAGGAAAATGACTAAAAAAATGTTTTAGTTCCTTCTCTTTTATTCCCCCCCCCTTTTTTTTTTTTTCTCTTCTGTCTACAGAAATGGATGGCAAGAAGAAAGAACTGGAATTAAGGTGCTGGATTTAAAGCAGAAGTTCAAGGGGGAAGGCTTCCCACTGCCAGAGGGCAGGGTTAGATGGGATTTGGGGAAGGAATTCTTCCCTTTGAGGGTGGTGAGTCCCTGGAATACAATTCCCAGATCCCCTGGATCCCTGGAAGTGTCCAAGGCCAGGCTGGATGGGGCTTGGAGCAGCCTGGGATAGTGGAAGGTGTCCTTGCCCATGGCAGGGTAGGAATGGGAGGATCCTTAAGGTCCCTTCCAAATTCCAACCCAAGCCATTTCAGTATTCCATGATTCTATGATTTCTGAACAATACATTCCCAATTTTATACAATTTTATCTAATCTGAGAAAGCAAAGCATCAGTAAAAACATTGTTGATTTTCCGCCTTTTTTTTTTTTTTTTTTTTTTTGTGAGAAATAACATTATTCCATTTTCATCCTAAATGTTATTCCCGAAAATTTGCCTCCTGGAATGCAACCACTGAGAAATTTATTAAGACTTGGAGAGAAAGGGGCAGCCTAACAAAGCTTTTTATTGCTGTTATTTAGTTCCTAATTTAAGGTTTGGCTTGGAAAGAGTCACAAAAGTCTCCTCATAACTTTATGTCTCCAGCCAAAATTAAACAGGATTGTTAAAATGGCAATAAAACATCAGGTTCTCATCCATTCCCTGGATTTTGTGAAGTTTAACTCCCCTGAAATCCTTAGGAATTGTCCTTACACTGCTCACCACAGAGATCTTGGTGGCAGGGTGGCTGAGTGGAGGTTCCCAACTCATGAACCAGGAGAACATTCCAGAACCTGTGGAAGTTTTCAAGGCAAAGATCAGCCAGGTACTGAAATTCCAAAGTGCCTGATGTGTTTTCCCTGTTCCAGGCTTTTCAAGGAAAAAGCCAAAGTCAACAATTCAGCTCAGCTGATTGAATAGCAAGTGTGGTTATCCAAGCTCTTCCATGAATTCTTTTCCTAAGGATCTCTGAGGAAAATTGAATTGGGGTGGGATGAGCTTGGAAAACCCAGAGCTCCAGAAACGCCATCCAAGCAGCTCTTCCAAAAAAATCTGGGGTGAGAATATTCAGCTCTGGTGGAAAACATAAATCCAGTGGGGATGAGACTGGGGGAAAAGGGTGGAAATTTCCATGGTGCCAATTCCCAGCGGGAAGCAGCCTGAGGAAACAGGAATCAGGATTTATCCGAGGTCACACCATGGAGCAGCAGGAGAGGGAAGAAATGGGAATCACACGGCTGAAATCCCAGCTTGCTGCTGTATCCATTCTCCTGGAATGATTTCCCTCCTGCTTTGGGGTTAGAAATTAAAAGGGTTCTGACTCTTGATCCTTCTCCTGAGTCCTCCCTTCCCCATTGTCCTGGTTTGGAAAGGCAGGTGTCTGCCAGGCAGAGCCAGAGCCTCCCTTGGAATGAGGAATGTGAATTATCAATATCAATTATCAGTTATTATCATTTTGAAATTAAGGGACTCTCAGGCAAAGATAGGGGAATGGGAATAACAATTCTTTACGAGGAAAATTAAAATAAAAATGTGGCAGTACAAAAAAAATGCAAAGAGTCAGAGAGAGAGTCAAAATACAAGGTGGCAGCTGCTGGTCAGGGGTGGGGACAGCCCAGCCCAGCCTGGTGTGGCTCTGTCCCAGCAGAGAGGATCCCGTGGGAGCATGGAGTTCCCTCGGAAGCTCCAGCGGTGCTGGGTCCTGGAAGGGATAAAAAACTTGGGGGTAATGAGGGATGGGTCCTAGAAGGGATAAAGGACACCCATCCCTCATTACCCCCATGCTCTTTATCCCTTCCAGGACCCATCCCTCACAACCCCCATGCTCTTTATCTCTTCCAGTTTGTGAGGGATGGGTCCTGAAAGGGATAAAGAACTTGGGGATAATGAGGGATGGGTCCTGGAAGAGACAAAGAACACTGGGGTTGTGAAGGATGGGTCCTGGAAGAGATAAAGAACCTGGGGGTTGTGAGGGCTGGGTCCTGGAAGGGATAAAGAACCTGGGGTAGTGAGGGATGGGTCCTGGAAGGGATAAAGAACTTGGGGGTAATGAGGAATGGGTCCTGGAAGAGACAAAGAACTCTGGGATTGTGAGGGATGGATCCTGGAAGGGATAAAGAGCATGGGGGTTGTGAGGGATGGGTCCTGGAAGAGATAAAGAGCATGGGGGTAATGAGGGATGGGTCCTGGAAGGGATAAAGAAGCCCCTCCCCAAGCAGTTTGCACTGCTGGCGATAGAGCACAAACTTTTGGTTCCATCTTGCACCCCAAGACCCCGATCCATTCCTTCTCTGGCCCATTCTCCTTCTCCTCTGCCATCCATCCCCTTCCCCTTGGAGCCCCCTGGGAGAAGCGGATTCATGGAAAACCAAGACCCCATGAAAGATCCTCCTGCCAGTGGATTGAACCCAGACCCCCAGTGACCCCCCCAAAGCGCATTTTTGGGGTGCCATTAGCAGAGATCCGCTCCGCAGAGAGCTCATTTATTCGGGAAGGAGCATGGAAGCCGTGTTTGCTCAGGTTTTCCCCTCACACCTGAGGCTCCAGCATCAGGACACAAAGCTGCAGTTTCCCTGGAAATAATGAAGTGAGATGTTCCATAAAGTCATTCCCAGCTGATGGAGTCCATACTCCGTAAATATCCAGGAGACTCCCAGAGGAAAGCAGCAGGTCACTCAGGCTTGCACCAGATTCCACCCAGCAGCCGTGGGAGATCCCTCTTGGAAGGGCAGCGCTCTCCACCCAAGCTCTGCAGATGTTAAACTCACAGAAATATATTCAATTTCTATTCCTTTAATTGCTACCAGCATCACACCTCCTGCTAAATCCAGGCTGAGTTAATTGGTCCAGGGAAAAGGATGGGATGGAAAGTGTTAAGAAACACCTGTGAGCTCACCCAAACCCATTTTTCACGGAGAAGGTTGAAAGCAGAAATGCCAGCAGAGGTTTTCTGGAAAATGGGACAGACTCAGGACAATTTGCCTCAGACTGGGAAAGGTCAGCCCTCCTGGCAGGCGGCGGAGCTGCTGCTCTGATTCAACCCAAACAGAGCCATTTCTTCCTCGGGCTCCCCGCTGACAAATTCAGAGCAGTTTGGACAGGGATGAGGGAAGTGTGTCAGGAAAAACAAGACCTAGACATCCACTTTTGAACTAAACCTGAACCCAGGCAGGACTTGGATCTGAACCTGATGAAAGCTTCGTTTCTTTTTCTTCTTCTTCTTTTTTTTTTTTTTCCTTTCCTCCTTTCCTGTTCTTTCTCCTTTTTCTGGAAAAAATGAAAGGATCTCTTGGTCACAGATTTTCAAGATCTAGAAAAAAATCCCACAGACAAGAGTTGAGGCTTTGGGTATCTGCTCAAATTAACGGATTCCTATGTGTAAAACTCACCCAGTTGTATTTAAATTAATATTTGCTACTTTTTCCTCAAAGCCAGCAATGGTTTTAGCTCTCTTAATAGCAGGGGTTGCAATAGGCAGGAAGAAAGGGAAAAGAAATTAAAATTAATTAAACCAAGAGGCACTGCTGCGCCTCGAGTTGTCACAATTTATATCTGAGGAATTTTCCCTCTGTGTTTCCTCACTGCTCCCTGCTCCAGGATCCCCAGCAGTGAATTCCTGCTGAAGGCTGATGGTCTTTCTCCAGTCCCACCTCACTCCCTGCTCCCTCCGTTTGTTTTTTCACGGAGAACAAATTAAAACCAAAGTGTCTGTGAAGGAACATTTCGGTTTAGAGGCCTGAGAATACCTGAAGGGTGACCTCAGGCTGGGCTTTCTGTGCTGCACTTGGCAGGAGAAAAGATCCTAAGTTCAAATCACAATCCCTCCGTCCCATTCCCACTGTTGGCATCTGCAGAAGGAGAATTTTCCCTACTAATCACCTAAAAATCAGATTCAAGGCTCAGCTTTCAGTGACATTTACATTTAGAGGCCCAAAACAGTGTCTTTATCTGAAAGAAGTGGGAGCAGGAGCAGTGAAGTTTCTCGTGGCCGACCCTGAGGATGTTTTATCACAGACATCCTTCTCCCTTTTCCATTCTGCATCAGGAGAAACCTGAAATTTCCTTTCAACTTTAAAGAAAAGTGGGAATTAAGATCTCTGCCGTGAGTGCTGGAACATTCATTTCTTGCAAACCCACAAAGATTTGTGAAATAAATTCAGATTTAACTTCTGTGGCACAGCCCAGCACGGGCCACCTGGGCACAGCATCATCCAAAGAGCAGGAGGAGCCCAGGGGGAGGAAGATTTGGAGAGGAAAACAAATAAAACCCCAGGAAAGGACAAGATGTGATCTCCTGACACTCATTTGCTCTTGAACCACCTGGGAGTTCTCTCCAGAAGCAGATTGTGTTCCAGGCAAACAGCACCGCAGCTGCTTCTCTTGGCTGCAGGCACCAGGGCCTGCCCTCGACAGCTAAAATTCATGAATATCATCCAAAACAAAGCTTTTAAAAATAGGCAAGCTGACCTTTGTGTCCTGTCTGACAGCTCTGAGGAGGGAGCAGCGCATGGAAAAAGGGCTGAGGGATGATTTCTGGACTAAGTGCTTATCAGCCCTTCCAGGCAGCGCTGAATATCCTAAATCTGGTCCTGAAGGGGAAGATGTTTCCTTTGCCTGAGTTATTTATCCCCTTGGACAGCAGAAAAATCCTAATTGTTCCTTGTAAGACAGAGCTCCAACTTCTGTGTGCTGAGGCAGCTCCGTGTCCTGCTCTGAGTTCACCTTCACCAATTTCTGTTTCCTAAAATTAGTGCAGTGGTTTGAGTGTCCACCAGAATCCTTTAGTCCCTTTCTGCTGTGAGTTGGGATTAGGAGAAAAGCAAAGCAGGCTCAAAAATTAAAAGGCATAAAGACAGGTTTATTTACAAAATTACAAGAGAGAAAAAAATTAATTCTCTGATTTTAACATGTGTATTCCCAGAGGCATGCCAACTTTCTGCTGGTTTAACCAGATACCAATATTTAACCCTGGTCACTGATTGGGTTTTGCTGTAACTTCCTTGGAAAAATTCCCCTGGGACAGCAGGCCCAGACTCTGTGGAATAGATTATTTTATTTTATTTTATTTTATTTTATTTTATTTTATTTTATTTTATTTTATTTTATTTTATTTTATTTTATTTTA